>JAQQSZ010015460.1:0-11270 GCA_028646595.1 Phalanger gymnotis | reverse complement strand
GGGCTGAACCTAGATGTTGGTAACTACAAATTGTATTGGGTCTGTCTGTTGATGTTTGTAACTTGTTTGTATTTTGCTCTGAAGTTCAGTGTGCTGGCTTTTTCCCCTGAACTAAGTGAATGATATTTGTGTGCTGAATTAAAGTAAGCTTGCCAACCCCTTAATCTTGCTTTCCTTATTAAGGCAGATCAAAAGAACCTGTGCTTTGGCGAGTGCTGGCAGCTTTCTGGGTGCTGGTTGTTGGTGGATCTTGCACCCCCACAGAAGCTGCTAGCCGGATTGTAGAAACAACACCTTGCAGAGAAGGGTCTCCAAACCTGAAATGCACATAGAAAGAAGGAACCCCTCCTAGCCTCAGATTTGCACAGGGAGATACGGTTGTGTTTCCTCCACCCCAGGCAAAGAGCTTTCTGCACTTCACTGAGTTTGTCCCCAGTGCCTCCGACTGCCTAGAGCACATCCCAGATGCCTCCTTTGTCAGGGGACCAAGTATGTTTTTGCTCAAGCTAGAAGCAAACTTTACCACTCGGTGTTTGCTGTGTCTTCACTGGTTTTGGGGCCCTCTTGAATGCCAGCAGAAAGCATCTCCCTTTAAGTCCTTTCTATGTTCTCACATATTTGCCCCCTTAAGGAGATCTGCACATGTGTTTCTGATGACTGCAACCAAGGAGGAGTTGTCAGGGCCTTTCAATCATGGTAACCGCCTATAAAAGTTTGCCGTATTTTCAGTTTTACTAAATATTTCCATAATTCAAAAATTATGGAAATGTATAATGTTTCTAATCTTTGGGAATATATTTTACAGCTGTGTACACTCCAGATACAAATGAATATGTAGGAATAAATTGTGCATTTTATAGACTGCTCTTCACATTGACTTCACTCCTTTACAAATATCCTGGGCCTGGTTGCATATGATGAATGTTGTAGATACCATGGGGTCCAGTGACATTCATTTTGTTTCTCAGTAGGACTGCTAAAGTAGGACTGTTAATGGGGTGGGAGGGTCTTATCCAGAGAGGCAGTATTACTTACAAACTACCAACAGATCTAAGTTCAAGTATTACATGTGGAATTTCCCTGCTATGTGACCTTAGACAAGTCACTTAACCTTGATGAGTCTGTTTCCTCATCTGTAAAATGGGGATAATGATCATTATAGTAGCCATCTCACTTTAATCTGATCTAAGTTCAAATCCCACTTCTGAAACATGTGAAAAATTGATCATCAGATCAGGCCTTGGACAAGTAACTTAGTCCCTAAGTGCCCTTGGCAATTCTCTGAGGCTATACATGTAGACAAGATGCTGACCTTCATGCACATAGAGAGTTCTTTATCTGGAAGTTCCTTGTATCATTAAGAGCACAATCCCAGTCTCTGTCTAGTCCCTAGCTACCTCTCAGGTTGTTGTGAGGCTCCACTGATAAAATGTATGCAAAATACCTTATAAGCTTTAAAACACAATATACATACCAGTTATTATTATCTATGAAGATAGATATGACCAAACCAACATTTGTCAAATTAGTGGCAGGGGATGTCAAATGTGATTGCAAGAAAACTCCAAAAACAAGAACTACAAAATGCCAAACGGCTGTTAGGTGGTGGTGAAGCGAGGCTAACTCTTCTGGGTGAATCTACTGATATTCTCTTTTTTAGACCTTTCCCCATATTCCCTTCTACCTAAATTTTATAATACCTATTCCAAAGCCAAGAAGCCAACTGAAAAGAGGAAGCTCTGAACAATCAGGAGGGCATGGTTCATTCATTCAATGAACTCTTATTAAGCATCTATTATGTGCCAGGCATTGCACTAAGCACTAGGGATATAAAAAGATGAGAAAGACAGTCCCAGACCCTCAAGAAAGTCTCTGTGTGTACGTGAGTCCATAGAGGGGGTTGCGGGGTGTATTATGATCCTCTTAGAAATAAATCAAGTGTTTTGGGGATGACTTCTTGGTGGGGGGGTGATGTGATACACAGGTGAAGAAATCCTAAGATATTCTTTTTTAATGTGCATTTTGACTAGGTAGGATCTACACCAGAAACTCAAGACTGGTTCAACACCAGGAAAAGCAGAAACACAATAGACTGTGCTAATAACAGAAACAATACTGCATTACTACATCGATAGACATATAGAAAGCTTCTGACAAAATACATCTATTTCTATTTTAAACATTAAGAAGTATAGTGATAAATGGATATTTTCTGTTTTTCAGTTTGCTTCTAACTCTTTTTTTGTAAATTTATTTATTTTTACTTTTCAACATTCGCTTCCATGAGTTTAGGATATTATTAAAGAAAAAAAGTTGATCAGAAATGGAAGGAACCTTAAAAACCATCCAATTAAAACCCCTCATTTTACAGATGAGACCTACAGAGGTTAAATAGATGAGGTAGGATTCAAACCCAAGTCTTCTGACTCCCAGTCCAGTATGCCTTCTCCCATGCCGTGCTGCCTCCCATGTCTAGATATTTTAGACACCTGTAGGTATAAGAAGGAAAAGGCGGACTCGGTAAGGTCCTGTTCATTCCTAGAGGAATGTTTAGATATAGCTAGTGTTGTACAATGGTTAGAATGCTGAACCTAGTCAGAAAGACTTGAGTTAGAGTGTGACCAGAAATTTATTAGAATGTGATCCTGGGCAAATCATTTAACCTCAGTTGCCTCACCTGTAAAAATAAGTGTCACCTACCTCCCAGGGGATCAAAAGAGATAATACTTATAAAGCACTTAGCCTATTGCCTGACATATAGTAGGTGTTTAATAAATGCTTATTTCCTTCCTAATTCAATTCAACAAGCATTATTCAGCTTCTCCTATGTACTGGATGCAGGAGGTACAAGGACAAAAATGACAATTATTTTTTTCACTCATGGAATTTATATTCTAATTGGGAATACAACATATAAACCAGTAAGTCAAAACAAGATAATTTGAGGAGAGAGAGAGCAATAACATTTAGAAAAATGAGGGGTGGCATCTTTTGAACCAAGTTCTAGTGATATTAGGGATGCTATAAGGGGGTGGAATGGACTGATTAAATGACCCCCAACCTCTCCATCTCCAGCTAAGATTCTGTTTGTGCAACTCTCCTACACTGGCAAGTCCAGGTTACAACACCTTAACACCAGCTTATCTAGTGATGAAGCTCATCCCTTTGGCCTTTCTCTGCGCCATTCCACAATCGGTAAATATATTCAAGGGATATGAACAAACTCAAAGAAAGAACTAAAAATTATCTGCAGTTATATGACAGGTTGCTATAAATTACTGATATTAGGAGAAAAGATACATAACCATCAAGAGCTACTCCCTTATAGATAGTCAAAGATTATAGACAAGTTTGAACGAATTTCAAACTATGAATGACCACATGAAAACATGTCCCAAATCATCAATAGAAATACAAATGCAAATTAAAACAACTGTCTGGTTTTACTTTACACATTGCTAATTGACAGCAGTCAATATTGGAGGGGCTATGGGAAGACAGATATACTAATGCAGTGATTTTTTTGTTATTAATATTTTTTCCAATTACATGGACAAGTTTTGTAACATTCATTTTTGAAAATTTTGAGTTCCAAATTCTCTCCCTTCCTTCCTCCTTCCCCTACCTCTTCACCAAGAAGGCAAGCAATTTGATATAGGTCATATAAAGCAGCCATACAAAACATATTTCCATATTAGTCATGTTGTAAAAGAAAACACAACCCACTTCCAAAAAAAACTTCATAAAAAAATTTTACGAAAGTAAAAAACCTTGTGAAAGTTTTTGAAAAGTGTGCTTCAATCTGCATTCAGTGATATACTGTTTATTTGGCTATGAAGTGGCCTAGTTATTCTGGAAGTCGATTTGGAATTATACAAAAAAGAGTCATCAAATTTCACAGTCTTTGATCCAGAAATCCCACTGTTAGGTATATATCCCAAGGAAGTCAAAGACATAAACAAAGGTCCAAAATATTCATATAAGCATCTTTAGGGTAGCAAAGAATTAGAATCAATATAGGTACCAGCAGTTGGAAAATAGATGAAAAATGACATTATATGAATATGAAAGAATTTCGTTGGGCTATTAGATAAAGCATTTATTAAATGCTTGCTATATTTGAAGCATTGGGCTAAGAAGCAAACAAGACAGACCTTGCCCTCAAAGCACTTACATTTTAACATAGAAAGATTTCATGTGAAGGAAAGCTAGGAGGGAGGATACATGCTTGGTGCCATGGCATGAAGCTGAACCCTGACAAGATAAGGCAAAAGCTGACCTATCAAAAACATAGGACTTTGGGGGAAGAAAATGCAAGCAACTATCTAAGTAGAGGTTGCATAACATAGAGCAGACTGGGAAGAGGCTGACATGAAGAATTTAGAGAAACAAGAGAAAATTTGTATAAATTAATGGGCAAAAAATAAATAGACCCAAGAGAATAGTAAACACAACTACAATGATGTAAATGAAAACTTGAACCCTGAGTAGTCAATCAACAAGTATTTATGAAAGGCCTACTGTGTGCCAGGAGCCATACTGGACTCTGAGGATACAGTGAAAGAAGTGGAAACGATTCCTGCCTTTAAGGAGTTTATGTCCTACTGAGGGAGAAGTTTTCAAGTCTATTAAGTCCCAAAGAACAGATAACAAAACATGTTTCCCCTCATAGTTCAGAGCTTAAGGACAACTAGGATAAAATATCATATATGTTGTCAAATGCAGTCACAGAAGTTTTTGATTAATTCTTTTTCTCTGTCACAAAGGAGGGTTCATTCTGGAGGCGGGGGTGGCAGGGTGGGGTGGAGGATGTGTTGAAATGATTGAAGTGTAAAGACAAAAGACATCAGTAAAACATGTTTTTTAAGAAGAGAAATGCAAATCAAAACAACCTCACACCCAGCAATCTGGCAAAGATGACAAAAGACAAAAATAGTGCTGGAGGGAACATAGGAACAGTACTTGTAGAGCTGTGAACTGATTCAACTATTCTGCCAAACAATGCAGAATTACATTCATATATATATATATATACACATATATACATACACACATATGTATATACACACATACATATGTATATGCACATGTGTGTGTACATATGTGTACATGTGTATGTATATGTGTGTATGTGTATATAGGTATGTGTGTATGTATGTGTACATGTGTGTTTATGTATGCGTACATACACACAGACATATACACACTCACACATACATATATATGTGTGTGTGTGTGTATATATATATATATATATGTATATACACATGTATATGTACAGGGTATCCATAAAGTCTGTGTGCAATTTAAAATAGTTGTCACTTTGTAAGTATATGTGATAGAAAGAATCTGTAAAAAGCAAAAGAAAGAAGAAACACTTAATTTTTGTATTGTTCTTGCTCATTTTCAACATGTTCTATTATTCTGTAGCTCGTGGAAAACATTTTTCCAGCTGATTTTCAGTAATGGCCCCAACACATCAGTTATCCTAGCTTGCAAGTCTTCTTTAGATCAAGGTTTAGTTGAATAAACATTACTTTTCACATATCCCCATAAAAAGAAATCCAATGGAGTCAAATCTGGCAAACGTGGAGGCCAAGAAAATGGTAGACTTTAGACAGCGGTGGTAGATTTTAGTTCAGCCAACCAAAGGACACAATTTACTTTCTCTTCTAGTGAAGCCACGGGTCAACAGTAATCCTGAAAAATAAGTAATTTTTAAGTTGAATTTCTAAAAATAAAAATAAAATAAACATAAAATTTCTAAAGACAAAAATAAACTAGATACATCAAGCTTTCTAATCCTTATTACAAATTCTGTCACATATACTTACAAAGTTCCAACTATTTTAAATTGCACATGGACTTTATGGACACTCTGTATATACACACATACATACATATATATCAAAACGTGTGTCTATACCCTTTGGCCCACATATCCCACATCTAGGCATATATCCCAAAGACATTGAGGACAAAAAGAAAGGTCCTACACATGCCAAATATTCATAGAAGTCCCTTTCATGGGAAGAAAGGATCTGGAAACAGAGTACCCATCAATTTGGGAATCGCTGAACAAATCATGGGATATATACGTAATGGGATAGTGATGATCCGTAAGAAATGACTATGAAGAATTCAGAGAAACGTGGGAAGACTGGTATGAACAGATGCAGAGTAAGGTAAGTAGAAAACAATAGACACAATAACAAAACAACAATGGGAATTAAAAGGAAAAATCAGGGCAGCTAGGTGGCGCACTGGCCCTGGAGTCAGGAGGACCTGAGTTCAAATTTGGACTCAGCCACTTGACACACTTACTAGCTGTGTGATCTTGGGCAAGTCACTTAACCCCAATTGTCCTGCCTTCCCCCCTGCAAACAAACAACAAGAAAAGAACAATCAAGGAAGATGAATGAGGTGTAAATTTAATGACCAACTGCATAAAATAGGAAATAAAATAAGGAAATATGCCTCCCTCTTTTCAGTAGAGAGGTAAAGAATGTCTCTTATGCTGTCAGACACGATGAATGTTTCCATTGATTTTAATTCACTAGCTGTTTTTTTCTTTGTTACCAGAGAAAGCTCTCAGGGACAGATGAGATAGAAATAAGATAAAGATAGAGGCAGAGATAGGTGGAAGTAGGAGGAGAGTGATAGGTGGGCAACTAGGAGGTCCAGTGGATAGAACGCCAGACCTGGAGTGGAGAAGACCTGAGTTCAAATCCAGCCTCAGATGCGTACTAGCTGTGTGACCCTGGGCAAATCACTTAACCCTGTTTGTCTCAGTTTCCTCATCTGTAAAATGAGTTAGGGAAGAAAATGGAAGACCCCTTCGGTGTCTCTGCCAAGAAAACCCAAAAAGGAGTCACAACGAGTTGGACGCAACTGAAGCGACTCAACAATGACAGGAAGCAGAAGTGGAGAGGGAGAGATAGAGAAACAGGGAGAGGCAGAGAGACAGATGTCGGCATAGATAGAAATCATGGTGATATGAAAGCAGAAGTTGTTAGTATCTTTTTAATGAACCTGGCCAAGCCGATGTCTCTAGCCCCAGAGACTGAGGAGTCTGAGTTTGTAGGTCACTTGAGCTCAGGAGTTCTGAGCTTCAGTAGGGCTAAAGCCGATCAGGCATCTGCACTGTCTGGCACTAATAAGGTGAGCCCCAATAAGTGAAGAGCCACCAGGCTGTCTAAGGAGGAGTGAGCCAGACCAGGCTGGAGTATATTAAAGCCTCCATGCCCATCAGCAGCCCAGGGCACTTCCAGCCTTAGAGTGATAGGGAAACCCATTCTCGAAATAAACAAAAAATGAAAACAAAAACATCCCTGATCTTCTAGGAGGAGGAACATCATCACTCATTTTGTGCTAGCTGAAGTCGAGACCAGGCGAAGGTCTATAGGACAAGTAGAACATTCGTTGTGGATGACTCTGTATTTGATTTCTCTGTTAATTTGTTTAATTAACAGCTCCCTTGTCCATATGAAAAGTCCTTAGCACCTCAGTGATGTTACAAAACAACAGCAATTGGGTCCAGGAACTAAAAAAATGAATACTAGTACAATGGAAGCTATTCTGATATTCTAATATCCCTTAAAGACAACAACTGTTATGAATTAAGCAAATGAAGCATTTAGTTGAGAAGTTATAAGACAGACAAAATATACTAATTTGATAAGACATATTGTTTTGACATCAACTCGTAGTATAACCTTGAACAAGTCATTCATCTTTCTCATTTCCTAATATGCAAAATGAGTCTAATAATATCCCCAAGTACCTGCCTCTTGGGGATGTTGAGAAGCTCAAGAAAGACAATGGGTTAAAACACTTTGCAAAGCTTAAAGCACTTGAACTATAAATGCTAACCATTATTCTCGCATAGTTAGGGGAAACATACACATCGATGAGATCACAGACCCATTTGAGTCAGCTATTATTACCACATCTTTCTTGGATAGACTCTGCAGATGGACAGTGAACTGGGTCCAAAATTGAATTGTTAGAGGAGAGCAGGATGGATTGCATTTGGGAAATTGTTCAGTGCTTTTAATGACCCCAACCTTTTCCCTGAAACAAAGGCCCATCTTTATAACATCAATTTTCTTTCGGTGATGCTGTGTGACTGATAGTCATGAATACCATAGTCTCAAAAGATTTAATGTTACAGTTCACCCAAAGGGCAATGGAGAAAGATGCACGGTTAGGCACAAGTAGGCCTACTGTAGCATTTTGCCATCCAAACACTGAACAGAAAAAATGGTGTAAAAATTATTCTCCAAGAAATGTACAGCTGAAGATAGTGATGCATTGGTCATGTAGACAGAAAGAGGGACAACTAACGGACAGCCTACATCCTCCATTGGCATCCACACAACATTAAGAGACTTTTGAAAAGTCTCCCAAATGTTGGGCAGGTCCCTCAAGGAGAATTAGCTGGAGGTAATGGTCCAGAATCAAATAGAATGAGCAGGTGGATGAGTTGGGAATCATTCAATCAAAAATAATTTATCATAAAAAAAAACAATGAAGTAGCCTCACTTTCAAGAATCTTACATTCTATCAGAGGACACATAAACAAATAGGATAAGGACAGGATCCATGATTTCACTGGCATGAGGACTCTTGGACGAGAAAATTCCCTCTATCAATGCAGGTCAGCAACTTCTTTGCAATTTATAGTGTTAGAAAATGGCACAGAGCAGACACATAGCCCACAACACTCCAGAGTGCAGACTGAAGCAGGTTTAAATGGAATTGGGGAATATTTCACAAAATAAATTAAAATTCAATAAAATATAGATAATGTTACATTTTAAAATAAGTCAATATGTGACCCATGGGAATCTTTATGTACAGATTGGTGGCCCCCATTTCTGTTTGAGTTTGACACTGGTGGCCAAGAGCGCTGAGACATTAAATGACTTGTCTACCATCAAAGCCTGTATGTATCAGAGAAGACTTGATCCAGGTCTTCCTTGGTCCAAGATTTTCAATCTGTTTGCATTTATTTACAAACCATATATCAAATAGGTACAGAGTAATTTCGGGATGAGGAGGTAGAGGGCACTAGCAACCAAGGGGATCAGAAGGGCTTCTTGTAAAAGGCATCACTTGGGCAGAATTTGAAGGAAACAAGAAATCTAAGAGGCTGAGGTGAGAAAGGAGTGAATTCCAGTCATGGCAGATATCCTACTGTGACAAAGGAACAAAGATCAGAAATAGAACATGATACGTGAGGAACAGCTAGAAGGTCAGTTTGGCTGAACCATAGAGTTGCAAAAAAATAAGGGGGGATTAATGTATAAGAATTTGAAAAAGTAAGGGCTCTCATCATTGGAGGGCTTACCCACATTGAAGAGATCACTGATCTAGTTTCTAAGTATGAGAAAAATCAATTTCACAAGTAAGAAAATGAAGAAAGTGAGGGAGGGGGAAGGAAGGAAGGAAATCAACATGCTAGCAATTCTTGTAAATAGCTAATCTTCTCCATTCGTGACGTTAGCCAGATCATGGACCAATACACACTAGATTGCAATCATATATCCATACATGACACATACACGTGAGCAAATGACTTTGAACCAGAAAGGTTTCCTTTTTAACTTTGTTTTGTTAGGAGGAGGAAGGTAGATCATGTTGACTTATGGCTTTTTTGGTGCATGATTTTAATAAGCTAACTAAATTTATCTAAATACATACTTTTAAAAAATGTGGTTAAACGTATTTTGAAAACCAAGCCAAGAAACACAAGACCCATAAAATCTTAAAGCATATTAAATGACGGTTCCTTTTTCCTTAATCCACCACCACAAATATCAATTAAATGTAATTATATTAAATAGGTTCCCCTGAGAGCACATAAAGATTTGCCAGAGCACAAACAGCTGCTGAGGTGAACAATATACAATTTTCTTGACTATAGAGATAAATTCGCGTTGTGTGCTCAAGAATGTAATGCTGCCCTATTTTATACGCATATAGCTTCCTATCAATTTTCCAGCTACCAAAATGGCATAGACCCAACAAATACAAATCAAATATATGAGTTTTACTTTCTCCTTTCTTGGATGAGAGGATAAACACTGCATTTTTAACATTAATAACTGCCAATTAAAGGGCTATTAATCTGGGACAATAATAAATAAATGAGTTCTTTTAGAGGCAGAGGATAAAAAAAGGCACTGGCAAGTTTTGGCAAAAAAAAAGAGCTGAATTAAACAACTTTTTTTTTTTAAATTAAAAACAAATGTTTTGCTGAGTTTAGTATAAGAGAAAAAAAAGAATTCCCAGATAGGAAAGTTAATAGGTAGGAAAGGAATGAAAAGGTATATTTTGACTATTTTAGGGATCACCTGTGGTCAAGTGGAAAAGAATGCTGGCTGAAGAAGCAGAGATCATGTCCCTGGACCATGGGCAAATCACTTGTGCTCCCTGGGTGTCCTCACTTGTGTCCCCTGGGTGAAGTGATGGGGGAGGACATCATTGCCTCCAAGATCCTTTCCAAGTCAAAAACTATTCACTTATTCCTCTCCTACGGAGAAGGAGAAATGGTATAAAGAGATAAATCATGAAAAGGACACAATAGTGAACCATTGCCCTGAAGATATTAAAATTCAAAATCTCTATGACCCATTTCTCAGGAAAGATTTTCTGAAGGGTAAAAAGAACAAAATACCACGTTTGCATTCTTTTTTCTTTTTTTTCTTATTTTACCTATTTATATAAATATTGTAAATGAGTTGTTACAGACATTTCATGATATCAATACAAAATATACAACATGTCTTGTGTTATTGAAGAATTTTAAAATGGCATTTAAATCTATTGTTATTCAAATGAATATAAATTATGCAACTTTAAAATTAATGTCTACTAACTTCATTTCCTCCCTTCCCAACTCCCATAATTGCCTACCTTCTTGTACCTTCCTAATCCCTTTCCTCAGCTTGTACGGAGGCATTTGGCCCCTAAGATTTTGGCTCCCCCATTGGATCCTCAGTATGACGCACAGTGTGGAGCTCAGACAAGAAAAACAGTGTATGAAAACTAGTTTCCATAGAAATATAAAATAAAATGATTTATTTTACATTCATTCTCTGATCAGTAGACTTGGTTACTAAATGTTTAATATTTGTAGGAATCTGAGTAATAAGTAGTTTTGACAGCTTTATTTGTTTTTCTGATTATATATTAAGGCAGTTATTTTTGTTTGGTCTTAAGGAAGCTTTTGAAATAAGTAATTTTTCTCATAGGGGAAATTTACC
>JAQQSZ010015459.1:0-11270 GCA_028646595.1 Phalanger gymnotis | reverse complement strand
ACATAATGATACGCATGTGGCTCATGTTGAATTGCTTGACTTCTTAGGGAGGGTGGATGGGAAGGGAAGAGGGGAGAGAAGTTGGAACTCAAGGTTTTAAAAAAATAGATGTTCAAAAGCAAAAAAGTTTTTTTTTTCATGCAACTAGAAAATAAGATGCACAGGCAATGGGGCATAGAGATTTATCTTGCCCTACAAGAAAGGCAGGGATAGGGGGATGGGAGGGTTATGGGGGGACGGAGGGGAGGGCAGACTGGGGAACAGGGCAACCACAGTGTGCGCCATCTTGGAGTGGGGGGGTGGAAATGGGGAGAAAATCTGTAATTCAAACGCATGTGAAAATCAATGCTGAAAACTAAACATATTGAAAATAAATTAAAAAAAAAAGAAGAGCCAAAAAAACCAAAAAACATGGTCTAAGCTAATTCTAGCAGTGAGATAGACCTAGATTTTTTAAAAGTAGAAACTTAGGATTAGGTTTTTTTCAATGTGGCTTTCATATCCTAGGTCACAAGATCTCATATAATATTGTGTCACCCTGAACACAATTTCTTTAAAAATTGTGCAAGGTTTTAGGTGCCAGATTCAGGTTCTGTATTGCCAGATACCCAAGAGTTGACATCTCAGTTAAGTTAAATGAAAGGAGGAAAAGTAGCCTACTTGTATGTAACATTCCATCTTCAGATTTTCCCAGAAGTTTATTTTTGTTGGGGTAAACAAAGGAAATTTGGGTCTCCAAAGGTAGACCGCAATGTGAACTGCTTTCGAGATAAAACTGGTTTGCCATTTTATCACAGAGACCTAAGTATTAGTGAACTTTTGCTAGTGGTTAATGGATTAATACTTCAGGATCTTGGTAAGAGGAGGTATTTCCTCTTCTCTTGGGTCAGTACATACGAGAAAGACTAAGAACACTGGGAAATTTTTTTTACCATGTTAAATGATGAATTGCTTTTTCATGAAGTCTCTGTATAGGGTAGGAAAGTTTCATATCTGAGACTCACAAGATGGTACCTGCCTAAGGACCAAAAAAATAAAATCATGCCCATCAATTGGGAAATTCCTGAGCAAAAAGTGATAACATGAATGCAAGAGAATATTATTGTGCCAGAAGATGATGAAGGGGATGGTTTCTGAGAAATCAGGATATCTATATCTATAGTGATATCAACATTGCAAAATATATAATTTTAAATGACCTAAAACTCTTATAAATGCAAAAATCAACCATGTTTCCACAAGACCATCTACAAGATGAAGAGTGTCAGGTGACAGGGGAAGGATGACAGATTTTTTTGATATACCCAACATGCGGATTTGTTGTGTTTAAATGCAAATATTTCTACAAGATTTTTTGTCATTTTTTCACCCAGTGAGAGTAAGGTTATAGAAGCTATAGAAAAAAAGGAAAAAGGTTATAGGTGAGGGAAAAGGGATATAGATATAGATAGATAGATATGGATAGATACACATATATCCTTTGACAAGCATGTATATGTGTGTGTATCCTTTAACAAGCATATATATGTGTGTATATATATACACGCACATATATATACATATATATCCTTTGACATATATATTTGTATATGCTCGTCAATCAAAAATACTTAAAATTTCAAAAATTTTAAAAGGAAACTCAAGCCCATTCTTTCCCTCCTGTCATTCCTGTCATTATAGTATGGAGATATGCTTAGACATTATCATTTAGCAATATCGATGTTCCTTCCTCTCTTGTAACCTTATTTACCATTGAAATTTGAGAATTCACTTCTTAATCAGTGACAGTGACCCTAGTTATCAATCACGCACATATCCAGATTCAGGATCAGCACAACAGGAGGGCTTCACAACACCCAGTTTCTTATGCTTGTGGAATGAAGAAATTTTGTAGAGAAGAGATCTAACCCTTGGACCCTGAATATTTTAAAAATATATTTTATAATTATGTTTCAATGTAATTTAATTCCTTTTCAACCCAATATATTTTATTTTATGCATTTTACTATTCTAAGAAGGGGTCCGTAGGCTTCGTCAAAATGCCCAAGGGGTCCATGATACAGAAAAGTTTATGAACCCTGGTGTGTAGATCATCTTAACTCAGTACATGGCATATAAGTAAAAGCTTATTAAAAAGCTCATTAAGTGACTGACCATCTAAAGTAACTAATTCATAATCTCAATGCACTTTATGCTGTAATAACAATTATTTTTAAGTCAATTTATCTCTATCGATCCTTTTGTTAAGATGATAATAAAATTAGCTTTCATTGATTCAATGTATGCCAATTGATAGAGGGAAATAGGGAGTAGGAGACTGGAAACTCTAAGATTTAAGAGATTCCCTGATTGTTTCATAAAGCAGACCTTGCAAACATTGGTAATTGAATATTTCAACTCTATAATAGTTCTGGGAGTGCCGGGTACAGCTGGAACATGTTCGAATCAACAAAATATGAAGGTGATGTCACTTTCAAAGCATTCCCTGTAAGGCGGAGGAATTTAAACCAGGCTCTAGAAGCCTAAGAGGTCCCAACTTTCTTTAAAGAGTTCACCTACTTTAACCTCTCATTTATAATAACCTATAGAAAGGGCAGACATGGCCCTGGTTTCATCTTGAGGGGCTTTCCCGTTCTGCTACACATATCTATATCCTATGAGTCAGTCATTGTTGAGTCACCAATTCTGCTGGTAAACATAGAACAGAACTGCCTTGACTTGGTCAGCCATCCTCTAGCCCTTTGGCTTGGTGTAGGGTTTTGTTCATTAACGGTTTAAAGGCCTCATGAGTCACACCAAGCCTAGGAGTGTCTTAAACTACTATGGGAAGGGGCAGAATTTATATGTGGGGATTTCTTTATGTTGTTTTTGTCTTCTGGAGAGGACCTGGAAGAATGTTTCTGGGGCCAGAATTCTCAATGCAGAGAAGACTGGTGCTCAATGTTCCTTCCTGAAAGGAAGGAATTGAATTAATTACTGAAATTAATTACTGAATTAATTAATAACTGAAAGCAGAAAATATGATATTTAGTACAGTAAAGTTTATTTTCTCCACTCCTGATACATACTGGCTGTGGGAATCTGGGCAAGGCACTTAACCTCTGGGTCCTTTAGGCAGCTCTCTAAGAAGAGAGTAGAAGACCAAAGATGACAGAAAGAAGTTATTGACTGTCCAGAAGACTAATGATGAAGCACGTTACCTTCCCCTAACAGAAAATGTGATGGGCTACAGGTGCAGTAGGAGATGTGGTTTGCTTGTTTGTTTGTTGGTTTTGACCGAGGCAAATTTGTGAATTGCTTTGCTTGACTAGGATTATTTGTGTGAAGGACTGTGTTTTTTTTTTCTTCTGTTAGAGACAGAATATTTCAAAGTGGGTGAAGTAAAGAGCAGAACTAGAGACAGTGCTGACCTCCCTCTTCCCCCCGCCCCAAAAAAGAAAGAAAAACAAATCATCATGAAAACATTATTTTTAATGCACAGAAGAAAGTTTGGAAGAAAATAAATGCAAGTGGAACATTTGAAAGTACCATGATGAATTTATTATATACTTAAAAAAAGATACGGGTAGTAGAGATTCATATTATTTCTTATACAAGCGAACTATTCCCTGTTCTCTTATTTCTTTTTCTAACTTGCTAGAGAAGGGCTATCTCTAATAGCTAGAACAGAGACATAGAATCAAGATCTCTAGATACTTTACCAAGCTCTGCTATGATACTGTGTTTTTTTTTAACTTAGTTCATAAAAAGTAGTAATTCTATAAATTTCCAGTGGCTATAGTAAAGATCAGTGCATGTTTGGAGAGGAATTTTAGTTCTATATATAAAAAACAGGTAATGTTCAAAGAATCACAGTGCCATCTTTGTATTGTTGTTGTCCCACTTTCAAAAAGTCTCTTAGAAGGCAACAATTTAAAAAAAAATCCCTCTAGGTCACCTATGTCATGTCTGATCTGAGAGGAAGGCTAAGAAACAAACAGAAAACCCAAGGGCAACTGGAGAGTTTGAGGAGGCCTGAAAAACATTAGTATTTAACTTTGAAGTACAGCATGTTGTGGTCTTAGAGAATGTTCAAACTCCAAATCTTTGATTTAATTTAGAGGAAGCAAGATTCTTTTTTTTTTGTACTTTGTCCCTTTGAGGTTAAGATCAAAGTTCTGAGGTCATTCAATTGGAATTCAACCCAATACCACTGTGAAGTGACTTGAAGATAGAATTGGGGTTTGATGAAGAATTGAGAACATGTTCTAAGGCCAAATTCCTCACTAAATGTCAACTGTATGAATGTCTTGAACGCAAGAAATTGTGTTGCATGATGAATAATGCTCTAGACTTGGAACATAGAAATCCTGAGTTTGAGTTCTGCCCCTGATGCTTATTACCTGGGTGACTTGCTATCAACATTTACTTCACAGGGTTAATGAGACAACGAAATAGGATAATGTGTGCAAAATGCTTTACCAACCTCAAAGCACCATATAATTGTGAGCTGGGTAAGAGACAAGACTGGTGATTACATTGGTATGGAACAGTGCTGAATGAGGAAGGTATCTTCTACAATTTACAGTCTTAGAGAGTTTCTGGGGGCAATGAAAGGTTAAGTGACTTCCCAGAGTCACACAGCTAGTGTTTGTCAGATAGGACTTCCTACTTGTCCTGCTTTCAATCTACCATGACATATGTCCTCTCACAAGTGTGAGCTATTGTTTTGTTATTAATATTACATTTTGACTGCATGGATGCCTTGGGTAAAAAGTAGGCACCACAAATGATGACTGGGAAAAGGACTAGAGTCTTGCAGAAAATAAATGAGATGTGGAGCATCTTTGGTGGATTGGAGTTATTTTGTTAAAATGCCTTCTTGGGTGGTGTATGGGAAGAGGGGGAGATCTTACACTAATTAGCGCTTCCCACAAAGATGTTATCAAATCCAGCATTTGATAAGAACTTACACACTCAACTTTCAGTGGTGTAATGGAAATCACACTTGACTTGGAATCAAAAAAAACTTGGTTCAAATATTGGCTGCCATTTAAATTCAATGTGACCTTAAACAAATACCCTCATTTCTCTTCATCCCTCAGTTTCTGAAATTTGGTGAGAGAGACCAGATCATAGAATCAAAGACTTAGAGCTGGAAGGCAGTTCAGAAGCTATTTAGTCAGTCCCTCATATTACAGAAAAGGAAACTAAATCCTAGAGAAGTTAAATAATATACCCAATGTTGCACTGGTTTTTACTGACAGAGGCAGGGTGATTTGAACCAAGGTCCTCTGATTCCAAATTCCATGATCTTTTCACTGTGCTATACTGCATTTCAGATGACTGCTAATGTTCATTTAAGCTGTAAACCTCAGGATCTCATCATCTCTTCTTTGCTTTACTTTTTCTACTATAATCCCTTTTTATAGGCTTAGCTACTTGTCGTATCTTTTTCCTTTTTCTCTGGTTCTTGGGAGATAAAGATGTAGAAAAGTGGTATTATAGAAAAGAGATAGAAACCTTCTCCATCAAAGATGAAGAATTAGAGACATCAGGCCAGCTGAACTCTTTCAACATTCCCCTCCAAACAACTTCACAATAACTCCTCAATATCTTGCCCCTGGACTCAGGTGGCTTTGGGGGAGAGAGTGAGACTGGTGACTTCTCACAGCTCTCCTCTTAAATCCAATTCACTGGCATGTCATGGCATCACCTCTCTGGTGGCACAGTCCTCTTCAAGAAGGAAGGACAAACAACAACACAGCCACCAATCCTTAATCAGTGAATGGGTATTGCCTCAGACAAATTGAGACTTGGGAAAGACCTTAGTTTAAAAAGGCCAAGGTCTCCCACTGCATCACAGGGCCATCTCGATCTGTATGTTATCTTTGGACCCAGTGGCTCTGGAGGAGAGAGTGAGGCTGGTGACTTTGCACAACCCTCCCCCACTTAAATCCAAGTCACTTGCAAGTCATGAGATCACCTTCCTGATGTCATTGTTTCTCTTCAAGAGTGAAGAACAAACAACAGTGAATGTATATTAGTCTAACTCTACCTCTGAATTGTTATATCTCTGTATTTTTCTCCCTATCTCCTTACCCCTCTACCTTTTTTTTAAATAGAATCCTCCTGCAAATATTGCCTTCACCTGAAGGGAATGATTCTGTTATCAGAAACTGCAAGTATAGGGGCTAGCCATTATGGGAAAAAATAAATGCATTGTAGGTCATCTTCCTAAGCTAGGCTTATGTAGGGCTGCCATGAGTTAAAATATCCATTTGCTAATCAGCCTCCTCATTGAGGTGGAGTCACAATGCTCCCAATGTAGCAAGACACTTTTGGAATAATTCCTTAAACATGGTGGTCAT
Organism: Phalanger gymnotis; assembly: GCA_028646595.1. Taxonomy (NCBI): domain Eukaryota; kingdom Metazoa; phylum Chordata; class Mammalia; order Diprotodontia; family Phalangeridae; genus Phalanger; species Phalanger gymnotis. The sequence continues at coordinate 4,920 of JAQQSZ010015459.1, read as the reverse complement.
TTTCAAGTAGGTTGTCATGTATCTTGAAGCCTTAGAGCTGGCAGCTCATTCCTGAAGTTATTTTGTTGTTTTAACACATTAAACTAGCTCATTATTGTTGAATATGTAGTGGAAAATAGCATCTGTTTACACTGTAATAATATAAAAATTACTTACCAGTAACAGAATAAAGAATCATTTGCAAAAGCTAATCATATCTGTGCACTTGTCTGCGAAAAAGTAAATTGTTAATTCAGACCCAAGGGGGGCAATACTTGCTGGTTTAAGCAGTTTGCAGCAACATTAATAGGCATCTATTACATAAGGACTGTATTTATGAACATTACCAAAATGGTGAAAGCTGATACCAATAAGCAAAGGTATATTCAAGTTATATTCATGTATTTCAAAATCTTTTGGATTCCAAAGTGGTCAGCAGTCATGAGAGAACCTAGACAGGCAGGAACTTAGCTAGAATTTCCTGAGGTTTTCTTAATTTCTAATCCAAAAGGATAACCACACTAATCCCATTTGTATGGCCTACCCCAGAGGGTTATTGTAGAGCAGCAGCAGGATTTTTAATAGATAAGCCCTATGGAGGTACCTAAACCCAGATGGGAGAAATAACTTTCCCAGAGTCACACAGCAAGTGAATGTCTCATGTAGGGGTTAAACCCAAGTCTTCCTAACTGTAAGTCCAGGCTGTCCAAAAGTAAAACAAGTCATGTATGTAACAGATTAGGAACATAAATCTCAAAATGTATGCTTTTATTGTAGTTATTAATAAATTAATGGTATTAAAAAGATCTTCCTCCAATGCCCCCTTGCATCCTGGAGACCCTGAGTTCTCTAAAGCTACAAGTTTTCCATCCCTTGCTTGAAGATTTTCAGTAATGACGTGCTCCCTACTCAATGAGGCAATATGTTCCATCACGAGGCCGCTTTAATTAGAAAGACTTCAAGCATGACCCCAGGGACGGCTCGTATGCACACGGTCACGTTTACCATTTTTAAGGTAGCCGTTGTACAGGGCCTTTTCTAAGATGCCCATGTTAGGAAGACAAAATAAATAAGTCGCCAACAAAAGATGTTTTGAGAGGGGAGGAGCAATATAATTTCAAACACAGTTATTTTAGTAGCTTGTTAATTCTCCAGTTGCAGTTGGCTGGGGATCCACTCGGGTCTGTCTCCATGGTTAAGTGCCTCTACAAGTTTATAGCAAATTCTTTAGAATCGAGTTAATGTCACTCACTTTCTGTTGACACCTCCTGAGGTTTCAAAGCTACTCTTCCTACAGCTTCAACGAATTCTCTACACTTGTCTAGAATTTTAGGATTATATTGAAGGAGGTGATATTGTAAAAATTTCAGTAAGTGAGATGGGCGGATGACAACAACAACAAACCACAACAACACTTGCTGTGTGCCAGGCAATGTGCTAAGTGTTTTACGATGATATCGTGTGATCCTCATAACACCCTACGGGGCTAGGTGCTATTATTATTCCCATTTCAGAGATGAAGAAACTGAGGCAAACAGCTCTTAAGTGACTTGCCTAGGCTCACACAGCTAGTAAGAGTCTGAGGCCAGATTTGAACCCCAATCTTCCTGACTCCACCCCTGGTACTTTGTCCATTGTACCACTTACTGGCCCCAGTGTATAGAGCGGTAGGAAGAGTCCTGAACCTAAAACCAAAGGTCTGGGTTTGGGTCAGTGAATCAGTCAAGGAGCATTTCCTAAGCACCTACTATGTGCCAGGAACTATGCCAAATGCTGGGAATACAAAGGAAGGGGAGACCAAAGTCTTTGTTCTCACTCTCTAATGAGGTAGACTACACTCTTTAATGAGGTAGACTAAATGATGTATGGATTACATATAGAATAAATTGGAGATAATCAATGTTGTCCTATTTACTAACTCTAAAACATTTTGCAAATCACTTCAACTCTCTGAGATTCAATTTTTACACCTTCCTATACAATAATTCTCCTTACAACCAAGACTTTTCATGAGAATCCTACAAACACGTGAAAGTGTTTTGAAATGATGCAATCCCACGTTATTCTTAATAACTTGAAATTCTGAGAAAAAGTCTGGGCATCATTATGGATACTCAGCCAACTGATCCAGATGCCCAATTTTGCAACCAGGTGATCAGCAATTTATAATCTTAGAAAGGGAATTCTCAGCCTGTAGTCCATGAACCCCCAAGAGGTCCATGAATAGATTTAAGAGTATTTGTGAATTTGTGTTTTTTCTAAATATATTTTGATAATTATATTTCAATAAAATTGTTTTCCTTTGTAATCCTATATATTTTATTTTATCCATTTAAAAATATTATTTTGAGAAGAGGTGCATAGACTTCTCCCAAATAAAAACAGGTTCAGATTGCCTAAGACTTAAAGAGTTACTTAGAACACTGAGAGGCTAAATGACTTTCAGTGTCACACAGGAGGGACTTGTCCAACCAGAAGCTGTCACTCAGATGTTATTTAAAGCCTTTTACTGAAGGAGCATCACTGCCTTTCAAGGTAATTCATCCCACTTTCAGATATTGCAAAGAGTAAAGTATTTTTTACTTAATTCCAACCAAAACTGACCTCTTTTTCTACTTAAATTAAATTAAATTAACAACTGATTCACTAGCAGGTGATTATTTAATGATTTTGTCTTCATGTTATTTTCTGACAAACAGGCTCTTAAGTGTGATATATCCTAACTCTCCATGGCCAACAAACACCGTGAGAGGAATGTCAATTTTTAAAATTTTTTATTAAATATAAGTCATTCACATTGTTTTAGGTTGAATGATTAGTTCAAGGGAACCTAGACATGAAGATTCATTTTACACATGTGCACACTCACATCACATCCCACACACCCCACTACATGAAGGCCAGCCCATTTGCTAGTGAAATAAGTCCAGTAGGACAGTATTTCACAAACTCCAGAATATTGAGTCTGTCCTCCTCATAATTATCATTGTCTTTCTAGGCTGGGAGCAAATTTTTCATCTGGTATCATACTATCCTTCCTGTCTTCTCAGAGGAGGTCAGGAAAATTTCATGGTGCTTAATGCTAGCAAGGCAGCTGGTAGGGATGCAAATCATTATTTGTAGGCTGTGATGAAACTCAGTAACAACAGTATTTTTTAAACTGCAGTTCTCTGGGACAGATTTATTAACAGAATAATCAGCCTACTCATGAATTGAAGGCCAAGTAGGGGAAAACACCAAAAGGAAGTCTTCTGCAGGTTTATACAGAAGTGGCAAGAATTGATTTCCTTTCTCTTTTTTTTTGAATTTTATCATTTGTATTTAATATTTTAGTTTTCAACCCTGATTTCCACAAGATTTTGAGTTACAAATTTTCTCACCATTTCTACCCTCCCCCCATTCCAACGTAGTATATATTCTGATTGCCTCGATCCCCAATCAGCCCTCTCTTCTGTCATCCCCCTGCCCCTCCCCCATTCCCTTTCCCCTTACTTTCTTGTAGGGCAGGATAGATTTCTATGTCCCATTACCTATATATTTTGTTTCCCAGCTGCATGCAAAAACAACTTTTTTTGAGCATCTGCTGTTAAAACTTTGAGTTCCAAATTCTCTCCCCTCTTCCCTTCCCACCCAACTGCTTTTTCTTGCCACTTTTATGTGAGATAATTTACCCCATTCTATCTCTCCCTTTCTCCCTCTCTCTCTATATTTCTCCTGCACCCCTTAATTTTATTTTTTTAGGCATCATTCCTTCATATTCAACTCACCCTGTGCCCTCTGTCTATATGTACATATATTCCCTTCATCTACCCTAATACTGAGAGAGGTCTCATGAATTACACACACGTCATCTTTCTATGTGGTAATGTAAACAAAAGAGTTCAACTTTATTAAGTCACTTATCAATTCTCTTTCTTGTTTACCTTTTCATATTTCTCTTGATTCTTGTATTTGAAAGTCAAATTTTCTATTCAGCTCTGGTCTTTTCACTGAGAAAGCTTGAAGGTCCACTATTTTATTGAAAGTCCATATTTTGCCTTGGAGCATAATACACAGTTTTGCTGGATAGGTGATTCTTGGTTTTAATCCTAGCCCTATTGACCTCCAGAATATCATATTCCAAGCCCTTTGATCCCTTAATGTAGAATCTGCTAGATCTTGTGTTATACTGATTGTATTTCCACAATATTCAAATTGTTTCTTTCTGGTTGCTTGCAATATTTTCTCCTTGATCTGGAAGCTCTGGAATTTGGGAACAATATTCCTTGGAGTTTTCTTTTTGGGATCTTTTTCAAGGGGCAATTGGTGGATTCTTTAATTTCTATTTTACACTCTGGTTCTAGAATATCTGGGCACTTTTCCTTGATAATTTCTCGAAAGATGATGTCTAGGCTCTTTTTTTGATCATGGCTTTCAGGTAGTCCAATAATTTTTAAATTATCTCTCCTGGATATATTCTCCAGGTCAGTGGTTTTTCCAATGAGATATTTCACATTGTCTTCCAATTTTTCATTCCTTTGCTTCTGTTTTATAATATCTTGATTTCTCATAAAGTCATTAGCTTCCACTTGCTCCAATCTAATTTTTAAGGTGATATTTTCTTCAGTGGTCTTTTGGACCTCCTTTTCCATTTATATAATTCTGCCTTTCAAGCCATTCTTCTCCTCACCGGCTTTTTGGAGCTCTTTTGCCATTTGAGTTAGTCTATTTTTTAAGGTGTTATTTTCTTCAGTATTTTTGGGGGGGTCTCCTTTAGCAAGGCGTTGACTTATTTTTCATGGTTTTCTCTCATCCTTCTCATTTCTCTTCCCAATTTTTCCTCTACTTCTCTTACTTGCTTTTCCAAATCCTTTTTGAGCTCTTCCATGGGCTGAGACCAATCCATATTTTTCTTGGAGACTTTTGATGTAGGTTCTTTGACTTTGTTGACTTCTTCTGGCT
>JAQQSZ010015458.1:0-11270 GCA_028646595.1 Phalanger gymnotis | reverse complement strand
TGGCCTCACGTTCCTGCTAGCACTTGGGTAAGCCCCGCCTCCGCAGCTTCTGGCTTCCACACCTTCCACCGCCGCCGCCGCCACCGCCGCCGCTGAAGTTGTCTCCCGGCTCACCCCTCCTCACAGCCGAGCTTCCAGCGTTCTCAAGCCCCGCCTCAATGACCAGAGACCATTGGTTCCCCAGCTGGCCCCTCCTAAGTTACCAATCCACACCCACACAGGTTTCACACCTGACAGGGCCCTGGGCCTGGGGCTTAGCACTTAACAGCTGAAAGTACTTCCACTCAAAAGAAACAAAAGCCATGCTAATGAGACAATTTTGCTTAACAACACACTCCTGAATTCCTTCTACTCTTCTTTTCTATTCATTTTAAGATAGTATTTTATTTTGTCCAATTACATGTAAAGATAACTTTCAACATTCATTTTTGGAAGATTTTGAGTTCCAAATTTTTCTCCCTCCCCTCCTCAAAACAGCAAGTAATCTGCTATAGGTTATACATGTACATATTTCCACATTAATCATGTTGTGAATGAAGAATCAGAATAAAAGGGGAAAAGTATGAGAAAGAAAAAAAACAAAAAAAAGTAAAAAAAAATATTCTCCACTTTACATTCAAACTCCATAGTTCTTTCTCTGGACATGGTTAGCATTTTCCATCAGAAGTCTTTTGTAATTGTCTTGGATCATTGTATGGCTGAGAAGAGCTAGGTTTATCATAGTTGATCATTGCACAATATTGCTGTTACTGTACAACGTTCTCCTTGTTCTGCTCATTTCACTCAGCATCAGTTCATGTAAGTCTTTCCAGGTTTTTCTGAAATGTGCTTGCTCATCATTCTTATAGAACAATAGTATTCCATTACATTCATATACAACAACTTGTTCAGCCATTCCCCAATTGATGGGCATCTCAATTTCCATCATCAATTTCCAATTCTTTACCACAAAATAAAGAGCTGCTCTAAATATTTTTGTACATGTGGATCCTTTTCTATTTTAAATAATCTCTTTGGAATACAGACCTAGTGGTGACATTTCTGGATCAAAGGGTATGCATAGTTTCATGACCATTTAGGCATAGTTTCAAATTGCTCTCCAGAATAGTTGGATCAGTTCAAAACTCCACCAACAATGATGCATTAGTGTTCCAATTTTCCCACCTGTTCTCCAACATTTATCATTTTCCTTTTCTGTTATAATAGCTAACCTAATAGGTATGAGGTGATACCTCAGAGTTATTTTAATTTGTATTTCTCTAACCAATAGTAATTTAGAACATTTTTTCATATGACTACAGATAGCCTTAATTCCTTCATCTGAAAACTGCCTGTTCATATCCTTTGACCATTTATCAACCGGGGAATACTTATATTCTTATAAATTTGTGAATTCCTTCTACTCTTTAAAGCCTAATTTATGTATCACCTCCTACATAAAGCCTTTCCTGATCCCCACTGGTTGTAGCAGTATAATAATAGCTAACACTTTAAGGTTTATAAAACTTTGCATATTGCCTTTCCAGCAACTCTGTGAGGTAGGTACTATTATGATCCCCATTTTACAAATGAGAAAACTGAATGACTGGGAGAGGCCCATGCTTTGTCCAGTGCCACACAGCTTCAGGTATTAGAGTAGTTTATTCTGTAACTCTCTACTGTACTTACATTACATCTTATATTTTAGTTACCTCCATTTGTTTGTTATCTTTGTATTATACTATATTATGCCAAAGACCATGACATAGCTAAGATTTTTATCCCCCAGCCTAGGGTCTTCCAGTTATTATTGAATGAATGAATTGATAGAAGATCAAAAAGCGAGAAGATGGTGGGGATAAATCAGAGAGGTTCAAGAACAGCACTACGGAAATAGTTTCAGGAAGTAAAAGTAGCGGTAGGTAGCCCCTCTACAGCCTTGCCTCCACATGCTTTCTTTAGGGATGTTTCCCAGTTTGCCAATGATATCAGTCAGGTTTCAAATACCACCAAGTCCCTGGTAGCTAGGGATAAAGGAATGATTTTAAAATTAGCCTCCTGTACAACTGACATGGAAAAAATGAGTCTATTTTATTTGGTTTTGTTTTTTGACCAAGGGAAAATGACCCTGTCCCAGAGAGAGCCACTCTATTGTCTAGATCAGGGCTGTCCAAAGTGCGGGCCACATGCGGCCCGTAGTGAGATTTTATGTGGCCTTCTTGTGTTTACTGTGGGGGGGGGGGTGGAAATTGACAAATGCTTTAACTAAAGCATTTGTGTCTATTTCTGTGCTTGTGGTGGACACAGGTGGGCTGCAAGGGGGCACATGGCCCATGTTTTGAACAGCCCTGGTCTAACTATAAGGAGTTACATGAATTGACTTCTGGAGGGGTGAGTTTGCCCTCAGTCTGTACTGTATTGCCACATATCAGTCCCAAAGCATTCCCATTTCTTTTTCCCCCATCTACTGATTATAGCTTTTATTCTTCTGTTGTCAGTAAAGGAAGCATTTAAACTTTCTGCCTTTGTTTCTGTAAAGGTGCCATGTATAGTGAAGAAATATTCCTTTCTATTCCAATCTATTAATCACCAAACATCTATCATGTCTGATTTTTCTGCTTCTTTTCCGGGTCTTTCTTGTTTATCTTTTTGTTAGATTTGTCGAGGGTAGAAAGGTATACACTGAAGTCCCCAAATATTAGAGTTTGTTATTTATTTCACCCAATAGTTCAACTATTTTTTTCCTTTAAGTATTTGAATGCTGTTCTATTTTGAGCATATATTTCAGTATTAATATTATGTTTTTATGGTATCTTCAAGCATATTGTAATTTCCCTGGTTATCTTTTTTTTGCTTTTTTACTTTTATTATCTTTTTATTGCTGCCTTGTGGAAGATTATGATTGCCATTTCTAATTTTTTGGATTCACTTGTGGCATAATAAATTCTGCTTCATCCTCTCAAGGTAATAGCTTTTAACACAAAATCTAGTATCATGCCTTCACACCTTGATGTCTCTTTTCAGATTCTGTCCTAGCAATAAATTTTTCAATCATGCCCACAGGAGCCCTCCCAACCCTACTTTCCTCCCCTTAGCCCTACTTAGTAAATGAGTCATCTGGGCCATCTGTAAGAATCCCCACTGGCTTAGTAGTGAGTAAGCCTTCCACATAAGATGGGTCACTTCCATGGCAAAAGTGTTAAGATTTTGCTGCTATTGCTGCATCCAGATCTTGCAACAGCTGCTGTAGCTTCTAGATGGTGGGACAGGTGTTTTCTTCTAGCCAGTCCTCTACTGCATCTGGGTAGAAAATTCTTTCAAGTGCTTCCTGCAGCTCCTGGATGACAGCATTCTGCCTGGTTAGGAGACTTATGGCGTCTGGCTGAATGTGCTGGATCAAAACTGGGTGAATCATCTTCCTCTTGCAGTGGTAAGGACTGAACCAGCCTGTCACATGTCTGTTCCTTTCTAGCAGTTATTCCACAGAATGCCTTAGGTGAAAGTTGACCTGAGTGACCAGGATAAAAACATCACTCCCAGGGAAAGTCACACAGCTTTCACTCATAAAACTGTTGATTTCCAAATTTGACATCCCTAGGTACTTCTCCATTACTTTTTTAGACATTGTCAGTATAACGTCCATGTTTGATTGCCTGGAGACATACTCCTAGGGATGGGATTCCTAGAGGGAGCAGCTCACAGACAATGGAGAAGTGTTCATACTTTTGCTAACCAGTTAGAACAATTTTTTCTAGCATTTCATCTGGTCCTGCCACTTTCAACCACTGGATGTAATTTTGGAGGTGATGCCCAATAATGGTCAAAGATTGATTCTCCTCTGTGGCACCTTTGAAAGCACTGACCACCAGCAATTTAGGGAAGCCACACTTCCTGTCTTTATCCATGAGGAGAACCTTTCCATGTCCATCCATATCTTAGATGCAGTCCCAGATCATTGGCTCCACCAACTGTGCTGTTGCAGATTCTGTGAGACATTCTTCATTAATTCCCCTAAACATGTAATCCCATACAATGGGCTTCACATTGAGGTGGTAGATGAGCACATGGCTGGCAACTGCTTCATTTAGGTCATACACAGTTTTACCATATTGTTCTGTCTCTGCTAAAGCTACTGTTCAGACGTCTCCCCTTCACCAAAGTAACAGACCTCATCACATCTTATGTGGAACCGTCGAATGCCTTTGTAAAGCTCCGTTACATGACGGATCATTGTACGCACTAATACCAGGGATTCCTCCTTGTAGGAGTTCAAGGCTTTTGGGAATAGCTCCAATTCCCAGAGGTGAGAAAATTGCTTCTGCTTCAGAACAAACACTATGTGTCCAAATGTCTGTGCCATGGGAATAAGCTCCAACTCATGTAGCTTGGCCAGATGAAGAATTTCATTGGTCTCAGAGAGGCTGTAGGCATACCTGGCTCTCAAAAGCTATAGAGGGGCCTCATAATGAAACATGTCTTCATATTCAATGAGGATTCCATTGGCGCCAAGGCATGGAAGAGAAGGAAAGCTTCTGACAGATACAGTACCTTTGGGGAAGTTTCTTTGAGGTCTAAGTTTACTAGTTGCATTCTGAATGCTGAAGAGCCTGATATTCATGCATTTATTAATGCTTTTTTCCTTTCTTTTTTTTTAGTTGTTAAGATCTCTAGTGTGTGCCCTTCTCAACTTGATGTGTTCAACCTGACTTTTGCAATTAACCTCAGTGATGCTATCCGTGTTGCAGGGACCTGAGTTCTCCAGCCCTGGGAAGATTGTACACCCCAGCTTCACAGGCACAGAACTTCATTCCCACTTTCTTAGAAGAAAAATTAATAGAAACTGGAGCACAGGCATGAGCAATTAATAGAGCATAATTTTATTCAAGCCATGTCCCAAAACAGAATATCAAAGGAACAGACAGAAACAGGCATCAGGCACCTTTAACTGTTGGCAGCAATAGTTGTCTCGATCCAATCTACATACTCACAGACTTTGGTGTAGACTCCAGGCTTATTCTTCAGGGTACAACCCATGCCATAGGAGACAATACCTTGGAGCTCTCCTTTACACACCATGGGACCACCTGAGCCTAACTAAGGATAGAGAATATGGATGAGCGAGGAGAGGGAAAAGAAGACTGCAGCCCATATCTTAGTCTGAAGTCATAAACTTGGGGTCATAAACTCAGCCTTAGATGAGATCTCAGAGGTCATCCAGCCCAATCCCTGCTTCTACGGTCATCTAGTCTTTCTCCAACATCACCTTCCATTTAGCATTCCTATCCTTCCAGATCTTCATGACTATTCCCATTCAGCCCACCTTCAACTCATCTGGAGGTGCTCGAGAAGGTACTGGTAAGGACATACTCCCTCTTTTTTCATCTTTTCTGAGACCTTGATGTTTCTCCAAAACCTGATACCTGTTGGACTAAATGAAAATTTTGTTTTCTTCTGCTTACAGAAAGGCAGGGCCTTACCTGGCAGGAATCCTTGCCACCCTCCAGGAAGCCAGCACAGACCATGTTTTCTGTGATCTGACCAGGATAGTAGGATGTGAGTTGGGCATCCGACAGAATGGGAGAATCCAAACACTGCAGAAGGTCTGGGTAGTCAACTGTGAAGAAAGTGGGATTTGGAGGAGATTAAAGAAGGAAGCACAGCTACCTAACAGTGTGCTAATTCCTAAGGTCAGAGGTGGAGGAAAGGGGCTTGGGAACTTTAGTATAGAAAAGAGAAAACAGTTTGTGTCTTTCCTTCCTCAAAACTCCTATAATTTCCAGATGTTTCTCATGGCACATCTCATACTCCTCTCTGTGATGGTCATTTGTGTAATTGTTTCATCTCTTCTACTAGAATGTAGAATGGCAATGGTGTAGAATGGATAGAAAAGTGGCCTTGGAACCAGGAAGATCTACATTTAAATCTTGTTCCTAACACTGGTCATTGATGAGGGAGCCACCACAGATATCTTGGCCAGAATTCAGGGACACCTGGTAGGGAAGGCTGTTTGCCTCACAGGTGTAGCCCCCAATGATCTTATCATCATCAGTGGAGAAAGCAACTTGGAGGGAAAATTTGGAGAAAATTTAGCAGTATGTGAAGTCTAAGTCCTAGGGGTGATTTCTAGAATTTATCTTCTACAAAGTCTCTATTTCTATTTCTGTCTGTCTCTCTCTGATTCTCTCCCTGTTTCTTTCTCACCACATGTCTCAGTCTTTCTCTGTCTCTATGTTTCTCTGTCTCTCTGTTGTTTCTCTTCCTTTCTTTCACCTGGTTTACAATGGGCAATCAGACAGAAGTTCCAGAGTCACATATAACAGTATAATAATGACAAGGAATAAATGCTACTTCACTTGTCCATGTTCTTTTAAGAACTCTTTTAAGCCTCATTTATATGGTCCTCTATCCTCTTGGTCATTCTTCTGCCCTCCATAGTTCCTTCTCTCCCTTAATGGCATATTAGCTTCTTGTAGCTTTCCCCCAAGCTGCATCCTGCATTGGGCTGTACCTTATTTTACACAGGCTCTCCTTCATTCTACCTTCCTAGGGTAAAAACAGAGAAGAATATTCTTATTTTCACAGGCAGTAGAATCAATCAACAATCATTAATTAACCACCTATTCTTGTTAGGTCTAGAGGATCCAAAGAAAAACATGAAGTATTTTCTTCCCCTAAAAAGCTCACAATTCATTCCTTTGAATGTGATCCCATCCCTTCCCTTATCCTTTCCCTTTCTATTCAGACTAGCCTTCTTGTTCACTGGTTCTCTCTTATCTTGGACCCTATTTGTTTTTGACCCATTGATGTTTTCTCCTTGTTCTTGTTTCCTTCCTTCCTAATTTGTTCCCCCAGAAGTTTCATTTACACAATTTCAAGCTCTATCACTGCTTGGAGAGGTTTGTTTATGAGACGATCCTATAATTGTGCATACTGGAGATAGAAAGAGGTGAACAAAGTGAAGGGAGACTTGTGATGGGAAGCTAGAAGAGTTTGGCAGGTTGGCAGAAAAACTAGGCAGATATGGGGTGGGGTAGAGTGGGGAAAACAATGAATGAAGAAGACAGAATGATAGATTGAGAGAATAGCTAGAATGTTTTACAAACTAGAGGCAGTAAGAGATATAAGGGGATTGGGAGGGCTCACCAGCTGCTCCAACAAAAGCCAGAATCAGAAGGGGGTTCATGTTGGCAGGGTTTGTTGACTTTTCTGTTGAGGCCCTTGGCTTTTCATATTGTTGTGGGTGAGTAGAAAGTGATCGTAAAGCAGAAGATCACCTCTTTCCTCTCCATCCCTTCCCCACACACCTGTCACCTTTCCCTGTCCTACCATCTTGTATCTTTTCTCCTAGTTCTAGCCTTTTCATGAATAAATATCTTTAAATGATAAAGGAATTTTCATGGGCATTCCAAATAACTTATGCCTGGGAGAATTAACTGAGGTGGAATGAATGGAAGTTTCTCTCAAGGGAATTGAGCATTTTTTCCCATGGTCTATGCTCTTGTAGGATTAACATGTGATTGTAGAGATGTTTGGAAGAAGGAGGATGAGGAAGAGAAAGAGGAAAAGGAAGAGAGAGCATCAGTGTCTTGAGTCTCTCCACTCTACAAGCCTAATATCTTGGTATTAAATTGGTTTGGGGGAAATTAGCTGACCCTATCTGAGCAAACCGAGAAGAAAGTGGGGGTTTGGTTTAGTAATAGATTCCTTTACTCATAGCTTCTGGAGACTCTATGAATCACTCTGCATGTGTTTCTACCCCTAAAAAATAGGGATGTTCTCCTAGGACAAATGCCAGATCTTCAGGAAATAAGAACCAAAGTTGAATGGAGTTTAGAACATATTACAGGACTGCTTTGGAATCTCAGCTTGTGGCTTCGAGCTTTGTGTATCTTAGGGTGCATAGCGTGTAATAATAGTTTTCAGTGAGTTTGGTCACGTTTTCATAAAAGTAATTCTGATTGGGAAAAATATGGAAAAATGGTTGTAAAGGAATTGAAGTTCATCACAAGTGAGAAGATAGAAATGAAATATTAACAGCCATTACTGAATTCATTTCACTAAAACTACATGAATTATATGCCATGATATTGAATGAGCATGTGAGTATGGTTACTAGATTACTCTCAGTGACATTTGGAAAACCACAGCAAATGGAAGGGCATGGGAGACAGGTAAAAGTTGTGATTATTTTCAAAAGGAGAAAGAAGGTAGATTTATCAAAAATTCCATTCCTAGAAAATTCTAGAAAGCATTGTTAAAAGAATGGTTTTTGGAAGTGGCGATCACATTTATGCAGCATAGTTTTCTCTCAAAATATATGTGAGACTAATCTCATTTGCATTATTTGAGAGTTACTATAATAATTGTGAAGAAATCACAAAGGAACATGTAGATTTTAACAAAATATTTGACATCTTTCAAGAACTTACCATGTACCATCAGGTGAATAAAATAGAAATAGGTAGAGTAGATGAGAGTTTATTTAGTTGGTTTTCGAATTAGATAAGTATCAAATTGAAAGATCTTTAAAGGAGCATGTTGGGGCTCTGTCCTTAGCACTATTCAATTTTTTTCAATGACCTGAATGAAAGCATATGTAATTCATGGTCCACTATCCTTTGTTCTGGGTTTACACAGACAGGATTCAGTCTTAGAAGCATCCCTTAAAAAATTCTTTGTGACATTACTTATGGTAACCCTTGGAAGCTCAGAGTGTTGACTTATTTGATCCTGTCTCTTCCCACCAGGGTTTTCCTTAGGCACCTCAGAATGTGGTTTATACGTGGGTCACTTCAGATGTGTATCTTCAATTTCTTTTCAGAAAGAGGCACCATGCAACTGTCAAATTAACAATGCCAATTGCACATAAGACACAAGACTTTATTTCACCCCACAGAAAATATAAATCATATAGAGGATTCACAGAAACCCATAAACATTCAAGCTAACTCTCTTCTCCTACTCTGAGCCTCAGCTCCTCAGTGGAGATATAAGTAGTGCTCCATATTTATAGTGCCACACTGTCGTTGAGACTTTATCTGAAGGGCAATAGCCTTGGGTTCTTAGAATGTCAATCTCTTTCCCATTGAAAAAGCACAAACCAACTAACTTGCAGTAATTGTACAGCAAAGGGTCAGTAATGCTAGTCTATGTCATGACTGACCTTTCTTGTTCTCCCTCTCTCTGCAGAGGTCATTTCATTTCTCTGTAAGAATGCTGCTCTTGGAATTCAAGTCGATCTTTTCCTCCTCTCTTTGAATAGCTTCATCTAGGAATTTGTATTGCTCCACCATTGCCTCTGGTTGCTGCCATTCTCTGGAAACCATGCACTTTCCAGCTTTTCCAGGACTTGATTACCTTCTCCAAACATGGATTATCTACTCTGTCAATGGATCTGTATGGCTGCCATCTCTTAGGATGAGTATTTTCACAGGCCACTGTGAAGGCTTCATACCTTCCAGGAACATAATGGTTTTCTGTCAAGTCCTTCTTGTAGGTCTCTCAACTTTGTTCTACTCCCTTTAAATGTATTTAATTGCACTATCACAGGGAAAACACATCCCAGGAATGTGTAGACACAATTTAAAAGCTACTTTATTGTGAACCTTTGAGAAATCATGAGGAATGAGAGCAGTATCAGACACCTAGAGTTTCTTTGATGTTATCTCCACATTTCCAAAAGGTGGAAGGAGATACAGTATGGTGGAATGAAAGAGAATTGTAATCAGAGGGCTTTTATTCAAAACCTATCTCTGTTACTTATTAGCTCTGTTATCTTATGCAAACAATATCATATTTTTGGCTTCAGTTTCCTCATCTGTGAAATGAGGGGGTTGAATTAGATGATTCCTAAGATCCTTTATAATTATAAAGCTATGATGCCATTCAAAAATATTCCAGAAAGATTGTTATAGTAGCAAAAAATGGAGTGGGGAAAGGAGAGCAAGGTAGATGTCCATGGATCAGGGAGATTGAATAAACTGTAATATGTGAAATTCTTAGAATACTTCTAGTTTGTAACAAATGGTGAATATGGGGTATTTGGAGAAACAACGAGAGACTGTGGTAGTTCCAGTGATGCTTTGACCCTCCTCCATAGCTCACAGGAGAATGTTAGAATCATCCTAGATTCTGAATGTCCATTGTAGACTGGATATTGAGGCTAGTAAGAGATGTTTCTTTAAGTACAACATGACTTGATTCCCCTTTCCTGTCCCAGGCATTTTGCTACCTCTCAACAGGACGTCAATGCATAGGGTGATAGGAATCAAGCTTCTGAGTTTGGGGCTTGTATGTTAAAATTAAGGTCAATTCAGGAATCAGCAGATTACATGAGCTGATGAGAGGCTCTTTGACTGGGTGAATCAATATGCTTGTTTTTATTCATTTCTAATCTCATTTTTAAAGTGTATGCTATTGTGCCTTTTTAAGTGACTTCAAATGAAACACACCAGGGGTGGGAAAGAGGAGAAATTTCCCTAGAATTTAAAGGGGGCTGAGCCATGATCTGACCATTGAAACACAACAATCTGAGATTATAAGGAAGAATTATAAAGAGTGGAGTGAAAGGGATGAGTCATGAGGGGTACCATATAGTCTCTAGATAACATTCCAGAGCACCTCTAGAAATGGGTGTTTTATATATAGCAACCCCAGACTTTCCTCTTTGAAACATCTACCTATTGTTCCTGATTCTTATCTTTGTGTCTAAGAAGGAAAGGTCTACTCTCTTGTCCCCACAACAACCCTTCGAACACATCAAGATACCTTTTTAAATTCATTTTCTTCTTTTTTTAAATTTATTTATTTAATTTATATAATATATTTAGTTTTCAGCATTGATTTTCACAAGAGTTTGAATTATGAATTTTCTCCCCATTTCCACCCTCCCACCCACTCCAAGATGGCGTGTATTCTGGTTACCCTGTGGGGTAAGATACGCAATTGGGTGTGTATGTTATTCCCTCCTCTCAAAACCCTCCCTTTACATCTCTTAATTATGTTTTTTATCCTTATATCAGTTATTTTATACAGACATTCACAGTCTATGTGTATCCCTTTCCATTGTCATAGTAGCTGTACTATTCTCAAGATTGACATATATATGTATATATATATAAAACATACATAAGACAATGTAATTCTATATAAAGATGTAAATAATTTGCCCTTATTGATTAATAAGGTTTGTGGGGGTTTCCCCCCCTGTTTACCTTTTTATGTCTCTCTTGAGATTTGTATTTGGAAATCAAATTTTCCATTGAGTTCTGGCCTTTTCATCATGAAGGTCT
>JAQQSZ010015457.1:0-11271 GCA_028646595.1 Phalanger gymnotis | reverse complement strand
CCCTGGGACTTGAGTATAGACTTTCTGATTCTAGTTCCAATAGTCTTTCTACTTTACCAAGCTATCAATGTATTTTTATCTGCTTTAGGGGCTCACATTGTAAGATACCTATTTACCTATCCATCTATCTATTTATTTATATGAATTGAGAAGACCTTTGATTGTTGTAAATGAAATAGAATTGAGGTAATACGTTTTTTTTTGAGTGAGGACCCTTTAATTCCAGTTCTCTCTAATAATCAACTTCAACACAGTTTTGATTGATGAGAATAACTATGTATAGATCTGGAAGTTACTATGCAGCAGTTTAGTTATGGCCACTTAAACTAATTGTCCTGCTATCAACTCCTGGTGTAACTCAATATTATAATAATAACACAAATTGCCTTATATTTTAATATATGTATACATGTATATAGCTTAAATTAACACATATTAAATTAATACATACATGTCTAACATGTATATATGTCTATATTTGATATGTGTATATATACCTAGATAAACTCATATATACATATATGTACATATATGTATGTACAAACATCATATATATATATATATGTGGAGAGAGAGAGAGGGCAAGAGAGAGAGAAGGAGAGAGAGAGAGAGAGAGAGAGAGAGAGAGAGAGAGAGAGAGAGAGAGAGGGTGGGAGAGTAGATAGAGTGCTAGACCTGGACAGTTTAGGAAACTTACTAGATTTATGACCCTGGGTAAGACACTCTTCCTACTGCTGTTTCCTTATCTTAAAAATGAGAATAATAATACAAAGTACCTCCTCAGGTTATTATGAGGATAAAATGAGATAATATTTGTAAAGTGGTATATAAATTCTAGATAATATGTATATATAAATATATGCATGTATTTATGTATATATGTATATAAAATGTTATATTAATAATTGCCAAAGCTATAAACCATTTCTTTATGCTGATTTTATTTCTCTTTATGCAAAACCTATGATTGATTATTAAGTTTGTGTACTACATTGTTTGTAGGTTGTGTCCTGAGAGTGCAAATGAGGAAACAGCAAGGCCTTTTGAGAATTACAATATTAGTGTGATCTAAGATCTTTCTCACCCATTCAACAGGTCTCAGGTGGGCCTAGGTGGGAAGGCTTGATCATATTGTTGTTTGTAAGTAGGCCTAAAGCTCCTACTTACTAGGTGCTAAGCCCTCAGGACTCTAAGAGGAGTTGCTAAACTAGAGCCAATGGTATGTGCACTGAGTTCTAGTCAACCATGAATTCAGCCAATCAGAGACCTTAGTTCTAGCCACTCAGTAACAGAAGTGAGAGCAGCAGAACTGAGAGGAAGATATTGAGGCAGTAGACATCAAGAGGGCACTGAAAAACAGAAATTGAGAGAACCAGTATTGGCAGAGCTGCAGAAGAGAGTGCTGAGCAGAGAGTTAAGATTTGTGAGTGATTATTTACAGGAAGGCCCTAGCAGGGGGGAAGGTTACAGGATGACTTGGTTTCTTGCTATAATACTGTGTTATAATTTCCTTGCCACTGCATTGAGATAGGCTTACAGGTTTTGGAATATAATTTCTACTGCATTGAATTGGGTATACTGATTTGATCCTTTGGAGTCTAAATAAATGTTATACTTCCTCTGCCTTCTACATGGAGAGTTTTTCATACTTTGCAATTCCAAACCATTCAGGCATGTTCATGGTCATCCTTGAGGTCATGAATCTTGCCTTACTGATATAGGAACGCAAGGATTTAAAGAGCTTATAGGTTAGATACTAACTCTATCTTGGTGATTAAAGATTACTCATTGAGGAACTGAAGTTTTTATGATTTTATTAATAACCTGTATTAATAAATTTCTTAAAGTGTCAGAAAAAGACCATGGAGGCATTGGGCCAATTTTCCTCTAAGCTAGAAAGGCAGAAGTCAGTAGCCAAAATGGATCATCTTAAACTGGTAGCACAGGTATTCTCCTCCTTCCTCCCTGACACAAAAGAGGAAAAGGTATTTGGCAGAAGTGTTGGCAGAGGCAAAAAGAAAAAGTCATTCTTTCCTGAACCGTTTCAGTGAAAGAGATAATCAAGGTCTGGTAGAAATCATTCTCCCCTGACCCTATTTCCAGAGGAAAGAAGGGAAAGAATTCATCAAGGAAATACTGCTTTTCATAGGGATGCATACTGGTTACAAGTATAATGTCTATTACGATACTCAGTGACCCTGTAATAAAAGTAATGCAATTATCATTGCCCACTCATTTTAAATAGAGGAAAAGGAATCACTAAGACATGAAGCAGCTCTTCTGCCACCACACTGTTAGTATGTCTAATGTTGAATTTTTCTGAGATAGGATTTGAAACCAGGTCTCATGAGTTGTCTATCCACTGGTTTTGGGGGTAGCTGAAAGCTGTAAGATCCCATATAATACCCTGAAAAATAATTTGCTGATGGTTCTCCACACACTAGGATTGAAGACAATAAGTGAAAACTAGTTCTATTTAGTTTCTCACATAAACCCATCATCTTAGTGCACTTACTCCCCCAGAATAATGAAATCACTTCTTGCTGTTCTTCACTGCTCCATTTGCTGTGACCTTCATTTAAATATTTTATTAAATGTTTTATGCTTTAAAATGAAATGAATATTTTAGTCACTAGCATGTAATGGAACAGAAAATTGGCTCTTGGAAGCTTAAATATCAATAAATATGAAGTTTGGGGAAAATGTGAGTCCCCTGCCAGAATTATAATTCTTTCAGATGTGTTAGGATTATTATGTGTCCAAAAAATAATGTAGTTAAATGTATTTGAAAAATGTATAGCAATATACAAATATCATTTTATCTGATATTATATGACCTTAAACATTTTTGACTGAGGAAACTAGATACTATTTCCAAATTCCAGTTATAGAAAACAATGATAAAAACAGATGACTATCATTCCTACAACCTTTATAAACTGTATGTTGCTTCAGTAAAATTGATATGATTCACTTCAGGGGTTGCAAGATTAAAGCAGATATACTTGTAAGCAAGTTATTAACCTTTTGAAAAAATACTAAGGTATAATTATTGAAAATCTGCCCCAATTAATGAGTTGTATTCTATATAATAATGACATTGAATAGGGATGTGAATTTTTAATCTAGATAATTATAAGTACAATGCTTTAGTTCTTATGGCTGAGACCCAACTTGTGGCC
Source organism: Phalanger gymnotis (assembly GCA_028646595.1). Lineage (NCBI taxonomy): Eukaryota > Metazoa > Chordata > Mammalia > Diprotodontia > Phalangeridae > Phalanger > Phalanger gymnotis. Next base: position 8,089 of record JAQQSZ010015457.1, on the reverse strand, counting down.
AATGGACCATAGTTGTGATACCTCCCCTTGTGTATTCATTATATCAGCAGCTGCCTGCAATTTGCCAGTCCTCCCTTGGATTCAAAAGTCTTACCTAATGTAAGAATTCCAATTACTTCCTCTTGCCAGGCAGACTCATAGAAAAAAAAATATAATGGTAACTCAGCATCATATCTCCACTGCTGGTAGCACATTACTGAGAGTAATAGTCAGAAATATGGCCATCAGTTTTTCATGCACAGTTATAACTGAAGGAGGGTGGCAATTTACTGTTAAATAAACAAGGAGTGTTTCTTGCTCTACATTTGGCATGCTGAGCCACAGGAAAATAAGACAATGGGAACACAAGTAGTTCAATGTTATGTTAATAAGTTCATTTATATTTTAGCACCCTTCCCATCTGCCAGAGACTAACATGCTCTTATTGTCAAGAATGTTCCAACTCAAAAAAGCACACAAAATACAAAATGACTGGGAGAGTGTCAGAATAAACAATTGTGGCACTTGTCGCTCATTAACTGAGGCAATGTTTTTTTGCTTTTATAGCTTGCTTTATGATCAAGAAGATAATTTGGCTAGTTATTTTTTGATAATAAGGATGTTTCTGCACTGAATTCCCCCTCATCTGAAGTTTAAACATCTACTTTTAGAAGACTTCAAATGAAATTTAAATAGGAACCTTTAAAAGTATTTCCCAAAGCAGTTCATATGTTAATACTTCTTTAGCCCTACTCCTATAAATTAAGGTCAGCAAATATGTATGTTATCTACTGAGTGAAAAATACTGCACAAGATGGTGGAGGATTTAGAAAGATTTAATAAGCTACAGTCCCTGATCTAGACATTTGTCATCTATATCGCTGTATAATGAAATTATATGTTGAAGATAATCACTTTATGGACATAGAAGATCCTACAGTGTCTTATGAACCAATTGGCCATCCATATATGTGTTATGCAAGTACATTTTAAACTAATATCTTTGGTTTATTTTAAGAAAAGACAACATTATATGCAACAACATTCCAACTCTCTAAGTACTGTGCAACATGACTGACCCCAATAATATATAAGGTACTATGTCTGAAAGTGCTTTGTAAATCCTTAAGGTACTATATAAATACTAGCCATTAATTTTCAGTAAATCTACATCTTCAGGGATTATTGGATAATTCTGGTTAATCTAATATTCTGATGAACTCAGATTGCTTTTTATATACATACCTAAAATAAATTTTCCCCAGCCAATATAATTTCACAATAACTACATTAGTATATTATATTCAAATATTACTAGTAACTTAGAAATTCATTCTGTATCATGCATGATTTGGGCAAGCGCCCATTAATATTTCAGTTCTGTAGAACCACTTTTCTCCTGCAATGTTGTTGGTAGGGAAACACACCAACAAGCTATAGAAATAGTCCAGGAATGAGGTTATGTGATTCTGCACAAGAGAGATAGCATGTGCTTTTTGGAATATGTTAGTGCATATTGCTTGCTTTGTATGTATTTGTATGTATGGTGTCTCCATCATTAGATCGTAAACTCCTGGAGGGCCTAAACTGTCTTTTGCCTCTTTTTGTATACCCAGTGCTTAGCACAGTGTTTATCTCTGCAACTGTTAGTAAAGGTTTATTCACTGATTTAATTATGAGAGTTATCCATGGTTGAGCACTGGCTGGGTATAATCAGGGTTATCATAAAGGGGCAAGGGCCTTAAGAGAGGAAGATAGTGTAAAATTTAATTGGTTGAGCAAAGAGTCCCATTTAGTAAATGAGAGAACCGAGGCAAACAGTTTAACTGTTGTTTACTCAGGTCTTCCTGACTCCAAGTCTCTATGCACTGTGCCACCTAGCTTACACAAGTAATAAGTCACTGAGGTAGAATTTATACTTGGTCTTGTGACTTTAAGCTCAGAGCTCTATGTACCACACAAAAATGGTGGTGTTGGTGTCATTTGTATTGTCCATTTCCTAGTTTAGAATTTTAATCAGTTATTTATTTCATTGGGGTCTTTTTGTTATTTCTTGTTCTTCTTCTTGTTACTATTCTTTTCTAATTTCTCTTCCACTGTTTCTGTTGTTTTTCTAGAGTATTTCATTGTAATTAATTCTTTCTTTTCTTTATAATTATTGTTCTTTTACATTATTTGGCACATTTCTTGTCATTTTGAGTTTATGAAAATTAGCCGGATTTAGTGCTCAGTGAAGCAAAGAATGATCTTGAGAACTGTCCGTGAACAGCTAAGACAAAGATTTACATGAAGACACATTACATCTATTTGAGAACTTGGTGGGACCAATACTATGTGGGAATTAAAGAGCCCTCTCTTCCCAGTAAATGAGGTGGGATAAGGGAGAATGTATATGGGATGTATTGGTAGGAAACATTTGTACTATTGTTCTTTTTACACTTTTGCAGTAAATATCCTTTTACAAAACCTAATGGATATTGAATATTTGCAGGAAACTTGGTGCTAGTCTTTGGCACCTAATAATGAGAAGCATAGCTAGTGTGGACTTGAGCCAATGGTGATGGAGACAGGAGAAGGGAAGAGAATAAGCACTTATATAGACCTACTATGTGCCAAGCGTTGTGTTAAGTCCTTCAAAAATATTATCCTATTTAATCTTCAAAATAATTCTGCAAGGTAAATTCCATTATTATCCCCATTTACAGAGGCAAGCAGATTAAGTGACTTACCCAAAGTCACATGGCAGGTAAAGAAGAGATACAAATACCTCCTGGTTCCTGAGGGATAGCTATAGCTGCTTGTTTATGGAATGGTGAGCCAGAATATATTAGGCCACAGGTTCCCCATCCCTGTCTTACAGACTTTATTCATAGAATTTGTTCCCATATAACAAACAGCTGCTAAGGAGCTTTCCATCTCTGAGAAGAAAACTTATACAGCAGTTTCATTATTCAAATTGCTCCCCCTCCTTCTTCTGTCTTCCATTCAGTTGTAGAACCCTGCATCAGTGATCAAAGTCATGTTCTAAAAATAAATTACCCTTCAACAAAATATGCAGCATTTTTCCTGCCTGAAATTTCAAGACCTAGTAAGAATCTGGCAAAATAATTCCTTTCATGACAATGTATTTATAGTTCAAAATGGGGTTTTGACATGAGCTAGCATTTTACAGAGTATAGAGTTGGTATTCTTACCTAAAAAATATTTTACTATTTTGGAATATTTTGCTAGGCAATGTTATATAGGGGATAGAAATGGTCTTCAAGTAATCAAGACTTGGGTTCAAATCCTGGCTCTGACATAAATTAACTGTGTGATCACAAATTAGTCATTCAACTTCTCAGTGCCTTGGCCAACTTTTTGGATGGCAAACAGATAGTTATTAGAACCCTATTTTCCCACTCCCTACTGTTCATTCTCTTAAAAACTCTAGGAAGTATTGGGAGATTGGAAGTCTGACCAATTCCATAATCAAAAATAAGTGGTTGCAATATATTATTTTTACAGGTCCCTAACCATTTTGGCAAGTTATTGTGTAGACTGTTACATTGTCCAGTCTTTCAACTATTTATGAGTCAATGCTCTATTTGTCAGTCCTTTAAAGCTTTCCCTGCACACAGAAGTTCCTTAATAGCACTTTCTGTTCTTACTAAGGTTCTTGACAAAGAACTGTAGCATTAAATCATGATTTTCTCTGAGGTTTTCTCTGGCTGAGGTTACAGTGAGTTGCAGGCCTCCTTCAAACAACTTTTCTTTCCTAGCCCATTTCTTTCTATCTCTAATCTTTCCAGTTTTAATTCTTGTCTTATGAGGCTACTTTTTGTGCCAAGTTGTCCCTGCATCCAGGCACCAGACATGTCAGGAAATTCACATAGTACTGAAAGGGAACAGAAGAAGTACAAGGTATACTATAATATCTATATTATAAAAACAAACATCGAAGATGTTTATAAACTGATGAAGAGTGAAATGAGCATAAAAAGAATAATAATTTATATAGTAAAACAATGCACAGATGAACAAGTTTGAAAACTGTAAGGACTGTAATCAATGCAATGTGAGTTCATGATTCCAGAGGACTGATGACAAAACAGGTCATCTACCCCCTCAGAGAGAAGTGATAGATTTAGTGCTAAGAATGATGAAACATGGATATCTCATATATGTCTGTATGTGTATGCAAGAAAGAAATATGAATATTTTACATAGGTATGTATGTGTATGCATGCATTTAAATGCATATTATTTAAACAGATATAGTCATTGTGTGTATATATAAACACATATTTGAGCATTCACATATGATACATATACATTTATACATTCAGAAATATATACACATCTCTATACATAAATATGTATATATATAAATGCTATATACACATACATTTTATAAGGACAAAGAAGGAATTTCTTTTGCTTGAATATGAGTATTTGTTAAAGGGAAATTGTTTTCTCTTCTCATTATAATGTTTTAGGAGGTATAAAGGAAATAAAATGGATTTCTATTCATAAAAAAACCAATTAAAATAGAAAGTTACTTTTTTGAGGGAGTGGGAGGGGAGATGCTCCAGATGTGGAATGTTGTTTTCATTTTCCATTGAGGTAACTGTATTTTAAGTTTTGCTTAAATCTTTTATTTTGTTACAAAAGACTTGACACAGAGAGAAGACATTTTGGAAATATTTGCAATGTAAAAAACAAATATATCACTAAGGTTTTTTAAATGTGTCTATGGAAGGAGCAATTTGTGCCATAGCCTCTATTACACTTTCTTTGCATTACTTATCTTGGTTTCTAAGTTATCTTCTCCTTGACAATTTCTTTCTTCCTCTTTTCCTTGTCCTTCTCAGATTCTTGTGATAATTCTTTTGAGCTATTCCTCCTTATTCTTCTGTTTCCTTTTTTTTTTCTTTATACCTTCAGTGCCTCTGTGTGTGTGTGTACCTACCCATCCTCATTAAATATTTCATTTCTTGCTAAGAGATCACAAATCCTATATATTGAGCCATGTCTCAGGCTGTCTCCAAATAAAAGCTTCCAGTCTTAGATTTCATCTTCATCAACTGTTCTCTTTCCAAATGAACTCTTCTTTCCAGAAACTCCTACTTTTAACCAGCAGCACTTGTAAAAACCTAGTTTGTCTTTAATGATAGTATAACAATGAAAAGTACAGGTAAAATGGGGATAGAAGGGCATATGAAATGTGAGAAATAGCCACATGATAGGCAGCCGAGTGGCCCAACTGATAGTGGGTAGGATTTGAAGTCTGGAAGAACTAAGTTCAAAAAGTAGCTATTTGACCCTAAGCAAGTCATCTAACTTCTCTCATTCTTAGTAACATAGCCCAACTTTCCTGGTTGTTGGGAAAATCAAATAAGTTTGCATAGGTAAAGAACTTTGTAAACCTTATAATGCTACATAAATGCTAGCTATTACTGTTATAATCACACCCTAAATAGAAAATTTTTCCAGTTCTCGTGTTTTTGCAGATTTTTTTTCTCCCTTAATGCAATGCATATTGGGTTTATTTTTCTCTAAAGCTGATGATATACTGTGGAAATTAAGACACTAGTTCTTGAGAAGGAGAGCACTGTACTACTCATTACATTTTATGTTAAATTAGGAAACAGTTGAGTGAAAAGGTCAAATATTAATCATTCACAGTGAGAATCCAGGCTTCTTGATGACCTATCAGCCAAAACACATTTGCATATTTACAGGCATATCCTCTAATATTTATATTTTCATTGAGTGAGCAACCATTATCAACCTCACCATGTTTTTCCTTAGAAAGAAAAAAAAATGTATTTGCTTCTGCCAGAACAGAGTAGAATTAATCAGTAGATAAGTTTTCCTTAAGGCACATAAGAAAGAAGATTTTAAAAGGAAAGCCAATAAATTTAAGCAGGTTCTAATAATTCTATGTGTCTGGTTTTGTTGATTAAGAGTTTAATTATGCTGCTCTCCAGTTGGCTATTAAAAAGCTGCTCAGCTTCTGGTCGTGTATGTCCACACCACGGTACATATTCACAAGAATCTAAGAGCTGCAGCTTCCTTGATATGCACAAAAGTATACAAAGGATTATCTTTATCTCATTCCCTTTTATTAGGGCATAACCCAAATGTAACCACCAAAAGCCCCTTTTCTCCTGAGTCTCATTACAAAATGAACCACATTTTTATTTTGAATACATGTCTTTGATCGAATTTAAAATGCAGTGGTGGCTATAAGTCTTAAGGGAAGTCAACTAACCAAGTTGATTGTCTCTTTTATTTACCACTTTGATTTGGTGACACTTAGATATATACATATTCTTATAAACACATATACATATACGCAAAAATAGTAGTTTATCCAAACCTAAATTATAATTTCTTCTAGATTTCAATTAGTTAGAATGGTAGTGCCACATAATATGCACTTAATAAATGTTTCTGGAATTGAAATAGTACTAAATATTAATAAATGAATTAGTTTGTGTTCTCCTCCTTGCCAAAAAAAAGATAATTCATGCCTATAACCAAATTATTTTCTGTTTTCCTTTCAATATAAAATTGATAGTGCTTTATGACAACCTCCAGGAAAATTTAGGCTCTTATGAGCTTTTTTAATCTGATGTTCACAATTTTAGCCTGAGTAAACTTATACATTTCAATGCCTAGATTTACATGATTATATATTAACATATTTTTGTTCAATTCCTTGGTGTTTCCTAAGTTTCCATCTTCTTCCATATCTCCATAGTATTTGAGGTTATTTGCTATACATTCCTTAATGAATTCTTCCTCCCATGGCTGCTGTGACTTTACATTTATTTAGTTTTCCTTTTTATTTTGCTCTTTCTCTTATCCCCTTCCTCTCCTACTTTCTTGCTGGGTAGGATAGATGTCTCTCTCTCTCTCTCTCTCTCTCTCTCTCTCTCTCTCTCTCTATCTCTCTGTCTCTGTCTCTGTCTCTGTGTGTGTGTGTACGTATTACTCCTCTTTGAACCTATTCAGAAAAAAAATGATATTTAAGCATTGTCTGCCCTACATTTTCCCCATCCACTCTAAAAGCTCTTCTAAATATGCCTCTTTTATGTGGGATAATTTTCCCCGTTCTACTTCTCCCTTCCCCATTCTTCAAGTGCATGCCTCTTCTTCCTTTTTTCTGGAGATCATTCCAACATAATCAACACGCTTGCCTTCTGTCTATGTAGAGTCCTTCTAACCGCCCTAATAATGATAGAAATCACAGTAGTAGTTATAAATACTGCATTCCCATGTAGGAATGTAAACAGTTTAATTTGTATTGAGTCTCTTATGATTTCTCTTTCATGTTTACCTTTATGATTCTCTTGAGTTTTGGGTTTGAATTACAAATTTTCTATTCACCTCTGGTCTTTTCATCAGGAATCCTTGAATGTTCTTTATTTCATTAAATATAAAATTTTCCCCTGAAGGATTATAAACAGTTTTGCTGAGTAGGTTATTCATGTTTGTAATCCTAGTTCCTTTGCCTTGCAGAATATCATTTCCCAAACCATCATACCCTTTAGCTGATAAATCTTTTGTGATCCTCTCTATGGCTTCACAGTACCTGAACTGTTTCTTGACATATTTTCTTTTGTACCAGGGGGCTCTGGAATTTGGCTATAATATTCCTGGGAATTTTCATTTTGGGATTTCTTTAAGTATGTAATTGGTAGATTCTTTTAATTTCTATTTTGCCCTCTAGTTCTACAATATCTAGGCAGTTTTCCTCTATAATTTTTTGATAGGATGTCTAGGATCTTTCTTTGATCATAACTTAAAGGTAGTCTAATAATTTTTGAATGAACTCTTTTTAATCTATTTTCTAGGTCAGATTTTTTTTTGATGAGATATTTTACCTTTTTCCCAATTTTCACCTTCTTTTTACTGTTTTATTGTTTTTAATGTCTCATGGAATCATTGGCTTCCACTTGCCTTATTTTAAGTTTTAAGGAATTATTTCCTTCAATCAGATTTTGTACCTCTTTTTCCATTGGGTCAATTCTGCTTTTTTTTTTTAATTTATTTTTGACATGTTTCAGCATTGATTTTCACAGGCGTTTGAATTACAAATTTTCTCCCCATTTCCTCCCCC
>JAQQSZ010015456.1:0-11271 GCA_028646595.1 Phalanger gymnotis | reverse complement strand
GCCTATCACTATGTATAGCATTTCCTAATAATATTCTAGATTTCTTTTGTATTTTATAAGATAAGAGCATTAAAGCTAGAAGAGGATCTTAGAGGTTTTCTAGTCCAACCATATCATTTTCCAGATAAAGAAACAGACCTAGTGTCACACAGGTAGCAGTGTCTTGACTCCAAACTTAGCATACTTTCCATCCTGCCTTCCACTTGCTTTGACATCTCTTTTTCCATTTGTATTTTTGTTCCCCCCGCCCTTTTTCATATTAAATTTACTAATGCTAGGGACCTTTATTGACTTTTTCCATACAGTCACCAGCTGGATTTAAAGAAATTCAAGTTTTCTTACATTTTCTATTCTGTTTATCTTCTTCTTTACTTCAATATTGTTTCTCTCTTTCCCTTTCCGTTGGATTATTGCTTTGTTCCTTTTCTCAAAAGCTTAGTTAATTTATGTTCTACTTTTCTTATCAATGTAGACATCAAATACTATAAATTTGCCCCTAAGAACTGCTTTTCTATGATTGTATAGATCTGTATACAAATTATTATCCATTTCATTTTATCTCGGTGATCTATTGTCAAGGAATGGCTGAAAAACTATGGCATATGAAGTAACAGAATATTATTGTGCAATAAATGGTAAATATGAGTTCAGAGAAACATAGGAAAGACTTGTAGGAATTGATGGGGAGAAAAATACACAGAATCAAGACAGTAATATAAACAATGATTAAAACAACAAATATGAACAGACTGTGAATAGTAAGTTGAGTTCTTTCATCTAGAGAACAGATAATGGAATAGATCTTCTTCCTCATAATAAAGAGGTAAGGGATGACCAGGACAGAATATTGTTTATAATATCAGATATAGTCACTACACTTTATTTTTTGCATTACTGTTATTCTTTGTAACAAAGGAGAGAGTTCATTAATATGTCGAGATAGTACATAAAAACAAAAGTCATGAATAAAACATGTAAAAATAATCTACTATCTTTCTTCTTTAACTTAACCATTGGTTAATAAGAGGTTTTAAAATTTTGTGTAGTTCATTGATTTTTGCTAATATTACTGCTACTTATGATCTGAAAATACACTGTGGATAAGTTGTGCCTTGCTGAACACAGGTGGGCTTCTGTCACCTATGTATAAGGTGCTGTTCTAGGTACTGAGGATAAAAAAATAATGAAAAGGAAATAGTCTTTACCTTCAAAGAGCTTGCATTCTACTTTGAGTATGAGGCAAAACATATACATAAAAAAAAAAAATTAAAGCTACTTTTTTGAGATGGGTCCTGCCCCCAAGGGAATTTAGTGATGTTTTTGGAGTCTTGAATAGTTACATAGGCTGCTCTACCTATGAAAGCCACCAGGTGGCACTCAAGGTTCGCTGTATCTGCTTATAACAACAAATCAATTGCCTGCTATGGTGCCAGACATTGTGCTCAGCACTTGGGATAACAAGAAACGCAAAAACCAATACCTGTTTTGAAGGAGGTCATAGTCTAATGGGGAATGCGCTCCATGGAAGACATGGAAGACATTGTGTACAAACAAATGAAGATGGGAGATAGGGTGTTTTCTGTAAAGAATAACAAAGTCAGTTTGACTGAACTACAGAGTATGTGAAGGGTCGTGTATAACAAACTAGAAAGGCAGGTTGGAGCCAGATTATGAAGACTTTAAACATGAAACAGAGTAGTTGGATCTACCTACAATAAGGAGCCACAGAAATTTACTGAGTAGGGGAGTGACATGATTAGATGTGCATTTTAAGAAATCACTTTGGCAGCTGTGTGGTGGATGCCTTGGAGAGGGAAGAGACTTGAGGCAGGGAGACCACTTACGAGGCCATTGTAAGAATCTGGGTAAGAGCTGATGATGGCCTGAGCTAAAGGCTATGTGAATAAAGGGAATGGCTGGATACTAGAGATGTGACAGAGGTAGAATTGATGAGACTTAGTAGCTGATTGATGATCAATTTGTGGAGTGAAGTAGAATAGGGTATTAAGGATGACTCCAATGCTGTAAACTCAGGTAACAGGAAGGATAGTGGTGCCCTTGACAGATATAGTAATAACAGGGTATGCCTAGAGCTGCCCTGCCTCTTTTTGACCTGCCACATGTGCTCATATGGACACTTTGGGGATTTTAAAGCCCCTGACTGCTTCTCTCCAGTCATGGGTGATTCAGTACTGAAGGGTTTGGGGTGCTTTGGATGTGATAAAGTGATCTTTTATTAGTCATTCAGCAGAAGTACTGCTGACTCAGTGGATCTTTAAAAGGGGGTAACCCATCCTCAATTCCCTCTTCTCTTCCTGTCTACAGTCTGAAGATTCCATCAGTGCTATTCAAGTCTATCCCTGGATTAAAGGAGAAGTCTGACAACAAGAGCAGGAGGATTCAAGATGAGCTTGAGTCAGAGCATCTAGATACCTCTTCTGCTTTATGTTTTGTTTTGGGGTTTTCTTTTTTCCTGATCATAGGTGATGCTGAACTGTGGTCTTGAGATGGATGTGTGAAAATCTGCAGGCAAGCTCATGAGTTTGCAATATTGAAGATCCTGGATCCATTGGTCATAGCCTGGTAGAAGAGGGAGTTTCTGAACCAGAGAAGACAACTGTAAAGAAGAGAATGAGTCCAAGCCTGGCTAGCAAGATAGGTCATCTACCTTGAAAGAGAATTCCTTGAGGTCAACTGTGAGAGGCCTGTTCAATAGTCCTGTGAAATGTATCATGTTTTGATGTTTAAACTTCCCAGGAGAGCATAAAAGCAATAATAAATGACTGATTACTTAAGTCTTTTCATTGAGTGTTTGTGTGAGTCTTTTGCATCAAACACTTATTTTGTATGTTCAAAATAAACACCAGTTCAATAGTTGTTTCATACTGTACATTGAGTACTTCTCTATTCCTTCCCTTTAGGAGTCACTAGACATCAGTCAATGCAGAGCTAATAATGAAGGTTAGCATTTCTATAGCAGTTCAAGGATTTTAAATGAAATGAAAGTGCTCAAGGAAAAAAACTGGAAATTAAATGAGAGCTATGGAAGAAAGAATTAGAAAGGGAATTAACAGCTTGGCACAGGAAATAAAAGATGTCTTGCCCAAGGGATAAAATCACTGAAAATTAGAATGGACAAAATAGAAGCCAATGACTTCATGAAGCAATAAGAGATACTAAAACAAAATTGAAAGGCTGAAAAAAAAAATAGAAGAAAATGTAAGATATCTCATAGCAAAAACAAGTGATCCGGAAACTACATTGAGAAGTAATTTCAGAGTCATGAGACTATCTGAATGCCATACCAAGAAAAGAGCCTAGACCCAAGAAATCTTAAAAGAAAATAGCCCAAATTTCTTAGAAACAGAGAGCAAAGTGGAAATAGAATCGCTGTTCACTTTCTAAAAGAAACCCCCAATAAAAATTCCCAAGAACATCATAGCCAGAATTCTATTTGCAGGTCAAAGAAAATATTGCAAGTGTCCAGAAAGAATGCAAGTTCCAAAGAGCCATAGTCAGGCTCACATGATTTAATAACCACTACTGTAAAGGAAGAGAGAACTTGTAATATAATATTGCAAAAGGCAAAGAATATAGGCTTATCACTAAAAATAACTTACCAACAAAATTTAGTATACTATTGTGGGGGGGGAGGGAGACCATTAATTAAAAAGATCAATTCCAAGCATTCCTAATGAAAACACCAGAGATATGTGAAAACCTTGAAGTTCAAAAATAAAACATAAATGGGAAACATAAAAAGGTAAACATGAATGAATAATGATAGAAGACTAAATAAGGATTGAGCTGCTTACATTCTCATATGGGAAGAATTGATACATGTTTCCCCTCTGAACCCTATCATCATCAGGAGCTAGGGAAGAAGTTTAATTAGACAAAGCCTGGAAATGGTGTTGTTATGTGATGATTGTTTTAAAAGAAGAATGGAAGACGAGGGAAGATGAATATACTATGGGTAAAGGGAGAGGAAGTTTAGGGAAAATTAGGTCACATAATCAGGATTTATAAGTTGACTTCTATACAAACAAGGAGAGGGAGTAGGGAGGGCGGGAAAACTCTCATCTGAACTAGTCAGAGGAAGGAAGAATATATATACACAGGTTGGTACAGAGATATATTTCCCTCAAAAAAAGCAATGGGGGGAAGAAGGAAACGAGAGAATGGGGAACTAGAGGGAAGGTAGATTAAGGAAAGGATTAGTCCTACACAAAACAACCTCTAACTAAGGAAGCACAAAATATTTTGTAGTTCTCTTTGTCATATTTAAGAGTGGGAAACTGAGAGGGTGACCATAAATCAAAGAATGGCTGAAGAAGTTATAGTGTATAAATGTAATAAGATGGTATTGTGCTTAAGAAATGATGAAGAAGGTCTCAGAGAAATCAGGGAAGATTTGTATGAACAATTTATACAATTAATATATGGCAAAGATAAACAGTTTTGAAAGAATTAGGAATGCTAACATAATGACAAACCATGGTTCTACAGAATTAATGATGAAATATGCTACCAACTTCCTGATAAAGAAGTGAAGCACTCAGAGGACAGAATGAGACAAATTATTTTGGACATTACTAATGTGGACACTTGATTGCATACATACATTATAAACACACATGCAAATATGCATGTATATATGTATATGTATACACACACATATATACACATACATATATACACATATATGTATATGTGTGTATGAATGTATATGTATATACACACTCATATGTAATGGGTTTTTTTTCTTTTGTTTTCATTTTAGGAGGGGACTGACAGGGAGAGTGAGAAGGCAAATTTTTGTTGATTGAAACAAAATATAATTTTAAGTATTATTTTTAATTTTTATTTTCCCAATTTTTCATCTACTTCTCTAACTTGCTTTTCCAAATCTTTTTTGAGCTCTTCCATGGCCAGAGGCCAGTTCGTGTTTTTCTTGGAGGCTTTTGATGTAGGCTCTTTGACTTTGTTGGCTTCTTTTGGCTGTATGTTTTGGTCTTCTTTGTCACCAAAGAAAGATTCCAAAGTCTGATTCTGAATCTGAGTCCATTTTTGCTGCCTGGCCATGTTCCCAGCCAACTACCTGACTCTTGAGTTTTTCATCTGAGTATGATTGCTTGTAGAGTACAGAATACTTTGTTCCAAGCTCGAGGGTCTGTGCTGTTGTTTTCAGAGCTTTTTCTACACAGCAAGCTCTGGCACACCAGCGCTCCTCCTCCCCCAAGAACGGCCAACCCAGACAGTGACTCAGATCTGAGCAGGCTCTGCACTTCCTGCTCTTATCCACCACTTAAGTCCTCCCACCAGGTAGGCCTGGGCCTGGAAGCAACTGTAGCTATAGTTCTATAGCTGCACCACCTCCACTGCCCCTGGGGCAATGGCTGAATTGTAAACTCCTTTCACTCTGTCCCCACAGTTTCTTCCCACTAACCTTCTCTGTTGTCTTTGGTGTTTGTGGGTTGAGAAGTCTGGTAACTACCACAGCTCACTGATTCAGGGTGCTAGGGCCTGTTCTGTCTGGCTCCCAGTCTGGTTGGTCCATGCGCAGCCCACTGCTGAGCTCTGCTCTGCTCTGCTCCCAGATCCGTGCCATAGACCTTACCCAGTGACAATCCAGGCTGTCCTGGGCTGGAGACCAGCTTCCCTCTGCTATTTCTTGGGTTCTGCAGTTCTAGAATTTCTTCAGAGCCTTTTTTATAGGTGTTTGGAGGGTCCTGTGGGAGAGCTTGGGGCACATCCTTGCTTTCTAGGTGTCATCTTGGCTCTGCCCCCTCGTCAGAGTTGTTTTAATGTGCATTTCTCTAATTATTAGTGATTTAGAGCATGTTTTTCCTATGACTATCAATAGCTTTGATTTCTTTGCCTGAAAACTGCTTGTTCACATCCTTTGACCATTTATCAATTTTTACCAGTTTTTATTTTTTGACAAAGTTGTCTCAATTCCTTATATATTTGAGAAATAAGGTTTTTGTCAAAAAAAACTTGCTCTAAACCCCCTCCCCCCAGTTTCCCACTTTTCTTCTAATTTTGGCTACATTGATTTTGTTTGTGGGAAGTCTCTTAAACTTAACGTTATAAAAATTACCCATTTTGCTTCCTAATGTTCCCTGTTTCTTGTTTGGTCATGAACTCTTCCATTATTCATAGATCTGACAGATAATTTTTCCATACTCCTCTAATTTACTTATGATATCCTTCTTTATGTGTAAATCATATCTACTTTTTGAGCTTATTTTGGTATATACAGTGTAAGATGTTGAGACCATGCCTTCTTTATGCCATATTGCTTTCCAGTTTTCTCAGCAGTTTTTTTTGTTGAATAGTGAGTTTTTGGCCCAATAGCTGGGATCCTTGAGTTTAACGAAAACTAAGTTACTGTAGTCATTTACTTCTGCATATTGTGTACCCAAACTCTTCCACTGATCTACCACTTTATTTCTTATCTAGTACCAGATTGTTTTAATAATTATTACTTTGTAGTATAATTTCAAATCTATAGTGCTGTGCCTTTGTCTTCCCTCTTTGTTTTCTCATTGATTCGCTTGATTTTTTGTTTCTCTGGATGAAGTTTATTACAATTTTATTCTAGCTCTACAAAATAATTCTTTGGTTATTTGATTGATATGGCACTGAATAAGTCAATTAACTTAGGTAATGTTATCATTTTTATTACATTGGCTCAGCCTATCCACAAGCAATTAATATCCCTCTATTTGTTTAGATCTGTGTTTATTTGTGTGAAGAGTGTTCTGTAACTGTGTTCATATAGTTCTTATGAGTGTCTTGGCAAGTAGACTCCCAAGTATTTTATATTGTTTGTGGGTATTTTAAATGGAATTTTTCTTTCTCTCTGTTGCTGCTGGACTTTGTTAGTAATATATAGAAATGCTGATGATTCATGGGAGTTTGTTTTATATCCTACAATTTTGTTAAAGTTGTTAATTATTTTAACTAGCTTTTTAGTTGACTCTCTAGGGTTCTTTAAGTAGACTATCATCTGCAAAAAGTGATAGTTTTGTTTCCTTATTGCCTATTCTTATTCCTTCGTTTTTCTTGTTTGATTGCTATAGCTAGCATTTCTAGCACAACATTGAATAATAATGGTTATGATGAACATCTTTGCCTGATGATATTGGGAAATGTTTTCATTTATCCTATTACAGATAATACTTGCTCTTGGTCTTAGATAGATACTACTTATCTTTTTAAGAAAAGCTCCATTTATTCTTATCCATTCTAGTGTTTTTAATAGGAATGGATGTTGTATTTTGTCAAAAACTTTTTCTGTGTCTATTGATATAATCATGTGATTTTATTGTTTTTGTAATTGATCAATTATGCTGATAATTTTCCTAATATTGAGCTAGCTCTGAATTCCTGATATAAATCCAACCTGATGCGAGTGTGTGATCTTTGTGAAATATGTGAACTTGTTGTAATCTCCTTATTATTTTATTTAAAGTGTTTGCATCGATAATAATTAAGGAAATTGATATATAGTTTTCTTTCTGTTTTCAGCCTTCCTGGTTTAGGTATCAATACCATATTTGTGTCACGGTAGGTGATGAGGGCATGAACTAGGATAGTGACTGTGTGACCACAGAGAAGGGGACAGATGAGAAAGATGTTGGGGAGGCAGAATTTATATGACTTAGCAAATGAAGGATTTAAGGAGTGAGAAAGAATGAAGAATCAAAGACAACTCTTAGGATGGAAACCTTAGAAGTGTGATTGATAGGGTCACAGGATCTTTGATTTACAGCAGAAAGACTTTAGAGGTCATCTAGTTCAACCCCTACACTATACAACTGAACAAACTGAGAAGTAGAAATATTAGATGATTAGACAGTATGAGCCCTGGAGTAGAGGATGGGGTTATTGACACATAAGAGGTGGGCATTGGGACATTTATCTGTCTGAGGGAATGTCAGACCTATATAGGGGCTAAGCTCAGGGGTGAACCCCCCTTGGGGTGGACAGAAGGTGAGAAATTAATCCTTTGTGAGTTCTAGGGTGTACACTAAATTATGTGAATCTTAATCAATCAACCAACAAACCTTTACAGGCAGTTTTTGCTTAAATTCCTTAAATTCCCCTTACTCAAATTTGACTTCATATAAAGAATTCTGAAAGAGACAGGCATTCCAAAAAAAGAATAAGCCCAACTATATTAGCTTTATTGTATAGTACTATTCTCTCTCTCTCTCTCTCTCTCTCTCTCTCTCTCTCTCTCTCTCTCTCTGTGCTCCTATTCCTCAGCTCAGCCCTCCACCAATGCCTGCCCCCCACAAGCTATCCCTCCAAAAACCACCTTCAAGTGAAAGTAGGAGAACTGACTCCTGCAGAGATGGACATTCTCCAGGCATTGGGGGCTTCACTTAAGACCTTCAGTGCTGAGAGAGAAGAAGACCTTTGATCTGCTTATGCCCACCCAACCTATGTCCAAATCCCTCTTGTCTGTCTTCCTCCCTCCATGCTAAAGTACCCTGTTTATGTCCCCAGTCCCAGAGTGCTGCCTGTCTTCTCCTGCCTTAGTCTGTGCCTGGTCCTAAGGGTTGTTCCTTTTGGTTCTGGCCAGCCTCCCGTGTGGCTGGCCCTGTCTCCATGTTCTTTCTCCTGCTTTCACATTGCATAAAAATCATTTTACATAGAGGTCTGCTGAATGACGCAGTTACATAAAGTGAGAATACCATATTTCCCCATGTATAAGATGCACCTTAATTTTGGGGCCTGAAATTTGAAAAAAAAAATGTACTACATAAAGTTATTGAACTCAAGTTTTATTCATCTGCTCGTAGCTTTCAGGCATCATTTGGGCAAGTCTGGTGCATGTACGTGTGCTTAGTCCGTTCTGTTTCATGAACCTGAAGCATGAATTGTGTCCTCCTTTGAAATCAGCAACTTCTTTGTCATCAGCAATTCTTCTTGCCTCATGCTGAACCATCTTTGTAGACAAAGGAATTCCAATTGCCCTTTGCTCTTCAACCCATATCTTCGATTCCCTCTTTAAATCAGGCCATTTTGCTGACTTGCCTCTCATGGCCTTCTTCTGCCATAGAGTTTTCGGTAGGGTTTCTTCTTCCCCTAGCTAGTCTCAGTTGGAGGAGGACCAAACTTACATTCAGCAGCATGATTTCCATTCACTTTTACAAACTGGATCACTTTTAATTTGAATTCAGCACTATACTAAAATCTTTTCTGAGCCATTTCTGGGCAGAATGTGGCAAAATGTAACCTAGCATACCGGTAACAAATGAGAAACAATGAAGGCAAAGGCAACAAGTGCAAAAAAGTGGGAAATGCAAGTAAAAAAAAAAACTACAATTGTGTAAGATGCACCCAGTTTTTAGACCGCATCTTATACATGGGGAAATATGGTAGGTGTCTGAGGCCAGATTTGAATTTGGAAAATGAGTCTTGCTGACTTCAGGCCCTATACTTTTGCCACTATGCTACCTAGCAGCAGATCTCTGGATATGTATAATCCATATAACTCACAGTACCAGTGAAGAACAAGGTTGAGGTTTCCCCCCTCTGCATGTTGGCAATGTTCCTTGCTGTTCCTCAGTTCCAGCTCTTTTTGGCACAAAAACTCCTCTACTGGCCTAGGAATTCCTGTTCTTCCCCTATGGATACCCCATTGCTATTTTTAAAAGTAATGTTTTTCTTTATTTATTTTGTAATTTTTAATATTCCTTTTATAAAAATTTTGAGTTCTAAATTCTCTCCCTTTTTCCCACCCATCCCCCACCTAGTGAAGGGTTTAAAGTAACTTTAAAAATATTTTTGTTTTTCTGAACTTGACAAATAGCAAACAGAAGTATTTACATTCAAACAGGAGCAGAAAAAAGAGATCTGTAAATGGAAATGTAGATCTCTAAACTCACAGCACATTCCTTTTTAATAAATGTATATAATACATTTCAAACATTAAAAATGTGTTAGGAATTGTTCTAGGTGCTGAAAATACAAACATAATATGAGTTTATGGATTAATAAATACAGGAGATGTTAAAAAAGAGAAAAAGTGATTGATCAGGGACATAAAACCTGAGGGAAATAAGAAAGTCCACTTGAAAGAGATGTCTCTTGAGTTGAGAATTAAAAAGAACTAGGGTATCCAAGAGGTGGCATTGAGGAGGGAGAGAATCCTAGAAATGGGAACTCTCCAGTGTAAAAGCACAGAGGGAAAAGGAGAGGGGGAATATGGAATGTTATATATGGGTAACAGTAAGTCGGTGGGTTTGATTGGAGCACAGAATACATGAGGAAGAGTAATGTATACTCATGGAAACCTAGGCTGGAGGCACATTGCAAAGGGCTTAATTACTTAAAAGAGAGTTTGTAGTTAATCTGAATAACATAATATGACATCTCTCTCTTTTTTTTTTTTGGAGGGGGGAAGGCAGGGCCATTGGGGTTAAGTGACTTGCCCAAGGTCACATAGCTAGTAAGTGTGTCAAGTGTCTGAGGCTGGATTTGAACTCAGGTCCTCCTGACTCCAGGGCAGGTGCTGTATTCCCTGCACCACCTAGTTGCCCCAAAATGCCATCTCTTTAATTGGGAATGTTGATCTATATGATCTATGTAACCTATGGGACAAGCAGTATGATGTAGCGGATGGAGCATTGAACTTGGAGTCAGGAAGACCCAGGTTTGAATTGTGCCCTAGACACTTACTTACTAGCTATGTGACTAGAGTTCTGCTTTAACAACCAGCTCTCTGAAAACATAAGATAAACTTCAGCTAATTTAAGCCAAATCATGTCCTGATTTGTCACATTTGCCAATTTCCAAAGTATAAATGCTCACACTGAAAATTTATCAATCTACTCTGTCTAAAAGCTGCCTCCAGCACACCCTCACGTGGCACCCTGGGCAACTCATTTAATCTTTTTTGTACTTACTTTCCTCATTTTTAAAATGAGAAGGTTGAACTAGAAGACCTCTATGGTCTCTTCTGGTTGTAAATCTATGATCTCATCCTGTGGTCTTTTAATGAGTGCCCTAAATTATGTAAACCCTACAAAGGAAGGCTACTGACTCATATGGCCTTAGGGTGAGTGGTCAGAAGAAGGATTGAAATCCAAATTTTCTTTATTCCAAGTGTGATTCTCTTTCCATTTTACATGAATTCTGGCAGGTGGCATTAAATCTGGGAATACATATAAGAAAAAGAGAGTCCCTGTCCTCAAGGAGTTTACAATCTAATGGGCAAAGACAGCACACAAAAGGAAATGGAAAAACTCAGGT
>JAQQSZ010015455.1:0-11271 GCA_028646595.1 Phalanger gymnotis | reverse complement strand
CTCTGCCACTTTGTGGGTTCTGCAGCTCTAGAATTGGTTCAGAGCCATTGTTTTATAGGTTTTTGGAGGGACTTGGTGGGGAGCTCACGCCAGTCACTGCTTCCCAGCCGCCATCTTGGCTCCACCCCCGGGATCTTATTTCTAACACTAAGGTTCTTTAGAAGTGAAGGTTTAGCAAGTAGCACTTAGAATGAGCGGGCAAACCGAATGAGTATGCCAGGTAAACATTAAGTGGCCTTCCCAATCTTATTCAGTTGGTTTTAAGTGTACTTGAATAAGTAGCAAGTAGGGGATAGCTAGGTGGTGCACTGGGTAGAGTGCTGGGTCTGAAGTCAGGCAAACTCATCTTTGTGAATTCCAATCTGGCCTCAGGCACTTACTAGAGGTGTGTCCCTGTGTAAATTGCTTAACCCTGTTTACATCAGTTTCCTTATTTATAAAATGAGCTGGAGAAGGAAATGTCACACCACCTCCTTATCCTTGCCAAGAAAATCCCAAATAGGGTCACAAAGAGTCGGCTGTCACTTAAAAATAACTAAACAAGGAATAGATGGATTTCTAAATAATCTGGAAGAACAAGTGCAAGTACATCTACGAGATGTACCAATTGCATTTTTACATGTGAGTGATAAGAGAAAGATCCTCTGATAAGAATAATTGGTTCACTAATTCAGGTTATTAAAACTCCATACTTTTTTACCTTATTGTTTGTTACAAGAGAATGTTCTCTTTGCAAATGAGGCCTGCAGAAGATTAGGTTCAAATATATTAAACTACTGAATCACAGTGAGCCATATGGTTAAATGGTCTGCCCTTTACCATATTTTCCATTTTAAATTAGCTTATTTTATTTTTAGAAGAAAGTTTAGAGGTAACCTGTGTTTTCTTACATTTTGCAAGATTTCATGTTTTAATTGATGCATTTTGTTTCAACAGCATGCGGCCTTTGCCTCCTGATTTGGCAATTATACTGACCCTCCAAAATAGACAAAGCCTGAAAACAGAAAAGGAACAAGGATTTATTAAATGCCTTCTTCTTGCCACGCACTGTGGTAAGTACTTTATAACCATGATCTCATTGGAGTCTCACAACAACCATTTGAGCTAAGTCTTGCTGTCGTCTCCATTTTAAAATGATAAAACAGAGTCAGATAAGAGTCCTAAAGGTATCACTTATTCCCTCCTCGAATTTTATTTCTCTTTAAAGTTGCCTTCATGTATATGATTGGAGTCATTGTGTAAATGTGTGTATATAATATATGTGTATGTATATGTGTATAGGCATGTATATATGTACATATATGTATGTTTGCATGTGTACACATGTGTATATGTACCTATACACAGCATGTATGTGCGTGCGCGCACACACATATATAAACACACATGGGTATACATATACACACATATATATGAGTGTTTTTCTTTATACTGCATCACTTGAGGGTTATAGGGCACGAGTTAAAAGGACCTAACAAGTCATGTAGTTACAGATGAGGAATCTGAACAGGTTTCACAGAGGTCTAATGTCTCACCCCAAGTCAGGCATGGAAGACAGAGTCAAAGTTCAGATCCTGGTACCAAATTTACTTTTCTTAGTATGAGGCAAGCATGACCTGAAGATAGTAAAGTGTGTCTTTGAGGGTCCTAGACTCAGGTAACGTGTGTGAACTAGCAAAGGCCAGGCCTTTGGAGAGACGTGAAAAATGTTGTGTTGCTCAGAACTAAGTTAAGAGAAGTTACGCCTTTGATGAATGAGTGAAAAATGGTGCCGCTAAGAAGCACCGTCAAACTAGATGGAAAGTCTTTACTGTTCTCTCAGACAGCGGTATGAAACTCAAGTAAAACGCTTCCCCATTGGCCTCATGTTGACTTAGAAAGCCACAAAGTAACATTAGCTATGTTCCATTGTATTTTTTTATTTTCGATAAACATTTCCCAATTACATTTTAATCTGTTTAGGGCCACACTTGGGAATTTTACAAGTTTGATACTTCTGCTGTAGAGTTCTCCTCACTTAAAAGACAAGGCCTTCTACATTAACTTCAAGAATATCTTTGACATCCCTCCTTTAAGCTGTCCTGTGAGTAATTGTTATTGTTAGTAGTGGTGGTGGTAGTAGTAGTAGTAGTAGTAGTAGTAGTAGTAGTAGCGGTAGCAGCAATAGTAGTGGTAGTAGTAGTAGTACTGGTAGTGGTAGTGGTAGTAGTAGTAGTGGTAGTAGTAGTTGTGGTGGTGGTGGTAGTAGTAGTGGTAGTGGTAGTAGTAGTGGTAGTAGTAGTAGTGGTGGTGGTGGTGGTAGTAGTAGTAGTAGTACTAGTAGTAGTAGTAGTAGTAGTGGTAGTAGTAGTAGTAGTAGTAGCAGCAGCAGCCGCTCCTGTGGTGGTAGTCTTTGCAGATTTGCCAAAGTACATTTATGACTGATGTTTACCTTGATTTTAAATATGTGGAAGGTGGCCTGTTCTGGGGAGCAAAAAGCAGATTTTCTGATTATTCTTATGTTTTCTACACTGTTACTATGAATTGTTTTCTAAAATTTCCTGAAGAGCTTTGCAAAATATGCACTTTTTCCTGTAGGATGGAGCTGTCATGGCCAGTACACAATTATGTAGACACCTAAAATTAAAAAAAATAGTAATAAAACAGCTAGACATCAAAAACAAAAACACTGGCAAGAAAACTGTGACGTTTGTGTTTTGTTGCTGCCTCTGGTGTGGCTGTGTTTCAAGGACTGGTTCTTTATTTCTTGAGATGTGCTGTCTATAAAATTGAGGGCACTGGCCTCTGTCACCTGCTTTCAGTGGGATGGATTAGATGTTCCTGAAACCAGTGTACTTGAGGAGGCAGCAGGATAAAGTGGATCCTTTGAAGTGTCTACATTAGAGAGGGTGCTGGGGTGCTGGACTTAGAGTTGGGGTCAGGAATACTGTGTTCAGATTTTGCCTCATAGATATTTTCTGGCTCCGCGACCCAGGGCAAGTCACTGAACCTCATTCAGCATAAATTTCCTCATCTGCAAAATGAAGCACGTGAGATCAGTGATGTCTAACCTATCATTGAGGGAGCCTCACCCTTACATGGGGGCTTTTTTAAACATTTTGCTTTCTTTAGTTTCTAATGGAGCCTACTTTCCCTATTATTGGGTGAGCTTGTAGTAGGAAATCCAGTAGGATTGCTTCTGCAGCGGCAGGATTTGGGGAATTCTAGTTGCTCTTTTGTGTAGAGATCCAGAAGAAAACTGCTTAGACCTTTATGAAGATCACCAATGGTCCTGAGAGCCCTAGAGAAATGGGAGTGTACAACTTTTAAAAGGGACGTTTTGCCCAGAAAGCCATTAAGTTGATCCCGAGGGAATCATGTAAGCGTTTGCATCCAAGTTTGTTTTGCTGGACTATGTAGATATGTAATATGGCTCTGTTTTGTTGTTGTTGTTGACTTTTGTTTTTACATTTGATTGGTGGAGGGAGAAGAATAGTGGGAAGGACAAATTATTTTTTAAAATGCTTCTTGGCACTGAATCACTAGCAGCTGTGGCGGTTTCCAGACTTCTCAAACCACAAATGCCAAAGACAACATAGCAGGTCAGTGGGAAAACTATTGGACCTGGGTGAGAGAGGGGCCTGGTCTGGCCCCAGCCCCCAGGCAGTGAAGGTGGCTGCAGAGGAGGCAGCAGCAGCAGTAGCAGCAGCAGAGGGTACTTCCAGAGTCCAGGCCCACAGTCTGTGGGGGGAATAAGGTGGCTGATTAGAACAGGAGTGCAGGGATCTCTTTGCTGGCACTGAGGCAGTGCTGTCTTGCTTTGCCCTGCTTGTATCTGGGTCATAGTACTGGTTGGCGGTCCTTGGGGGAGGAGGAGTGCTGGTGTGGCAGAGCTTGTGGTAGCTGTGGAGAGGTCATCCTCCTGGTAGTTACATGGCAGAAAGGAGTGCCTGCACTCACAGACCAAGAGCACAGGCCAGGAGAGGAGTATCATACCACCTCAGAATAGGAGAAGCTCTGAAAACAGCAGCACAAAACCCCTGAAGCTTGGGACAAAGCACTCTCCACTCTGGAAGCAGTCATACCCTGACAAAGAGTTCAAAAGTCAAGTAATTGGCTGGGAAAATGAGCAGGCAGCGTAAAAGGACTCATACTATAGAATCTGACTTTGGTAACAAAGAAGATCAAAATAGACAGCCAGAAGAAGTCAACAACGTCAAAGAGCCTACATGAAAAGTCTCCAAGAAAAATATGATTTGGCAGAGCTCAAAAAGGAATTGGAAAATCAAGTAAGAGAAGTAGAGGAAAAATTGGGAAGAGAAATGAGAGTGATGCTGGAAAATCATGAAAAACGAGTCAACAGCTTGCTAAAGGAGATCCCAAAAATACTGAAGAAAATAATATCTTAAAAATAGACTAACTCAAATGGCAAAAGAGCTCCAAAAAGCCAATGAGGAAAAGAATGCCTTAAAAGGACGAATTAGCCAAATTGAAAAGGAGGTCCAAAAGATCACTGAAGAAAATAATGCCTTAAAAATTAGAATAGATCAAGTGGAAGCTAGTGACTTGATGAGAAATCAAGATATTATAAAACAGAGCCAAAAGAATGAAAAAATGGAAGATAGTGTAAAATATCTCATTGGAAAAACCAGTGACCTGGAGAATAGATCCAGGAGAGATAACTTAAAAACTATTGGACTACCTGAAAGCCATGATCAAAAAAAGAGCTTAGACATCATCTTTCAAGCAATTATCCAGGAAACCTCTCCTGATATTCTAGAACCAGAGGGTAAAGCAAAAATTGAAAGAATCCACCAATCGCCTCCTGAAAAAGGTCCCAAAAAGAAAACTCCTAGGAATATTGTAGCCAAATTCCAGAGTTCCCAGGTCAAGGAGAAAATATTGCAAGCAGCCAGAAAGAAACAATTTGAGTATAGTGGAAACACAATCAGAATAACACAAGATCTGGCAACTTCTACACTGAGGGACTGAAGGGCTTAGAATATGATATTCCAGAGGTCAAAGAATCTAGGAATAAAACCAAGAATCACCTACCCAGCAAAATATGAGTATAATATGATGAGCATAATATGATGAGTATAATACTTCAGGGCAAAATATGGATTTTCAATGAAATAGAGGGCTTTCAGACATTCCTGATGAAAAGGCCAGAGCTGAATAGAAAATTTGACTTTCAAATACAAGAATCAAGAGAAGCATGAAAAGGTAAAAAGGAAAGAGAAATCATGAGGGATTTAGTAAAGTTGAACTGTTTACATTCCTACATGGAAAGATGATATTTGTAACTCTAGAGACCTTTCTCAGTATTGGGGTAGTTGAAGGGAATGTATATACATATATATATATATATATATATATGTATATATATATATATGTACCTATCTATCTGTCTATATACACATATATATGTACATATATGTGTATATAGACAGATAGATAGATAGATACATATATATGTATAGACAGAGGGCACAGGGTGAGTTGAATATGAAGGGATGATATCTAAAATAAAATTAAAGAATGAGAAAGGAATATATTGGGAGAAGGAGAAAGGAAGAGATAGAATGGAGTAGATTATCTGGCATAAAAGTGGCAAGAAAAATCTATTATAATGGAAGAGAAGAGGGGATAGGCGAAAGGGAGTGAGTGAACCTTGCTCTCATTGGATTTGGTTTAAGGAGGGGATAACATATACATTCAATAGGGTATCTTAGCCTACCGGAAAGTAGGGGGGAAGGGGATAGGAGGAAGGAGATGGTAGAAGGGAGGGAAGATTCGGGGAAGAGGTAATCAGAAGCAAACACTTTTGAAAAAGGACGGAGTCAAAGGAGAAAATTGAATAAAGGGGGACAGGAAAGGATGGAGGGAAATATAGTCAGTCTTTCAAAACATGACTATTATGGAAGTGTTTTGCATAACAATACATATATAACTTATATTGAGTTGCTTGCCTTCTCAAGGTGTGTGGGTGGGGAGGGAAGAAGAGAGAGAATTTGGAACTCAAAGTTCTAAAAACAAATGTTAAAAAGATTGTTTTTACATGCAAGTGGAAAATAAGATATACAGGCAGTGGGGTATAGAAATCTATCTTGCCCTATGAGAAAGTAAGGGGAAAGGGGTTAAGATGGGGGAGTGGGGTGATAGAAGGGAGGACAGACTGGGGAAAGGGGCAATAAGCATACTTGCCATCTTGGGGTTATGGGGAGGGTAGAGTTGAGGAGAAAATTTGTAACTCAAAATCTTGTAATCTTGTGGAAATGAATGTTGAAAACTAAAAATAAATTGAAAAATGCTTTTTACTTGAAATTTATGTCACTGAGAAATACATAAGTTGATTAAAAAAAATAAAATTAGAGAAAAATGTTCCTACCCATGACAATTTTGTTTCTCGTTTGAGAGTGAGATGATAACTTAGAGTTGACTCCATGTCTAGTCTATAATCCCTGTGGGGCAAATGCCTCCAGAGTGGGTTTTTGAGGATATTGTGGAGATATTGGGCGTATATACTCTGGGATTACTATAAGGATGAATCTTTCAAGGTGGGATTCAAAAAATTTTTCTTTTCCTTTTAAATTTAGTAAATGACTAAATCTAGGCTTAATTGCTAAGAAAGGCAGCTTGAGATGATGAACAGAGCCAGCTTTGTGACCAAACTATAGGTGTCAGTGGTGATACCAGAAAAGTCCCATAACCTCTCCGTACTCAAGGAAAGTCTCTAAGTTAAAGCAGAGGTGCCAGCCTTCATTGGTAAGGGGAGTTCCCTCACCAGAGTTCCACTAACCAGTGAAATTATATAGAACTCATAGCTCCCTACCGGCACTCTGGTAAGGTAAACCATAGAGAACAAACTTACCCAGCTAGAGTGGATAAAAGACAATATCCCTCAGTCTGGAGAGTAAGGTAAACCATAGAGAAGAGCTTAAAGATAAATGGTAATAGTCCATAGAGAAAATGCCCATTGGTTAGAGGTAGGCCAACCATAAAGTACATCCCTCTAGGAAGGAAAAGAAGGTCATAAAACATTGAGAAAATTAGGTGTCTCTTTTCCTCCCATCTAGATTGGACCAAGCAAAAATCATAGAGATTATAGGTACTTAAGGGATAAAGATGGGGAAGGAGGCTGCTCACAGCCCAGAGAAATTGCACTCAAAGGAGTATAAATTGTATTCTTCCCACCAAAAAATTTGCTCTAGGCTCCAGAATTCCTAGCTGTAGCTCTGTATTCATACCCAGAATATGGCCATAGAAAGGTATAACTTAATCAAAAAGGATCAAAAAGGTAAAGGTCTTTCCACCTGTCTTTAAATTCTTCATTTTTGGGTACAATAATATTTCATTCTATTCATATATTGTTCATCCGTCATTCTCTAGTAACTGTACTGAGTTTGTTTGCATTTTACTTAGATACCTACAGAATTGTGATGATTTTTGTGCATTTTGTATCCTGGCATTTCACAACACTGATTCATTCCTATTGGTGATTCTCTAGAGTTTTTAAAAATTAAGCCATGTCATGCACAAATTTCCCTCCTCTTTGGCAAATATTATTTCCTCAAATTTTCCTTTCTTGTCATTGCTTTAACTAGTATATCCACTTTTAATGAAACAATAATCATGACGTTAGATATCCTTACTTCATTCCTGTACTTATTAGGAAAGCTTTCACTCTTTCTCAGTTACAAATAATGCTGCCCATAGCTCTTGGTGTTGGCTCATTTAAAAGTCTGGATGAAGGGCTGATACTTTATTTTTCTCAATCCATTTGGTAATGCAATGGTTTTTTATTTATATAACTTATTATACTAATTTTCTATTAATCTGTATTTATATTCCTGATTCAAAAAACAAACAATCAAAAAAACTAGTTCACCACAAATTGAGAGAACCTGTTATTGTTATCTTTTGGCCAGTATTTATCATCATCATCATCATCATACATCATCATCATCACCATCATCATTTTGCATTAGTATTCATTAGTGACATTGCTTCTGTTTTTGTGATTTATTCCTTCCTGGTTTAGGAATCAGGGCCACATTATTAACTTTGACACAGTAGAATAGAATGCCTGCCTCAGTTTTCAAAGCATTTATATTTCATAAAGTTCATGGTTTTCTTTAAATGTTTAACAGAATTAACTTTATATAATCTTGCCAGATATTCAATTATTTCCCCATGGGAGAACTACTTACAACTTATTTAATTTCACTTTTTGAGATAAACTCATGTAGGTGTCTATTTCTTGTTTGGTTAATTTTGGTATTTTTATTTTTCCGGAATTTTTTCATTTAATTTTTCAATATTTAGTATTTAGTAATTTATGAATTACCTTTTCTCATTCTAATTTCTACTTCTTCTTCTGCTACTTCTTGTTCTTGTTCTTCTCCTTCTTCTCCATCTCCCTCTTCTCCTTCTTCTCCTTTTCCTTCTCTTTCTCCTTTTTCTCCTTCATCATCTTCTTCTGCATTTTCTCTGCCTCCTCCTCCTCCTCTTCCTCTTCCTCCTCATTCTGCTCCTCCTCCTGGTATTCCTCCTCCATTTCCCTCTCTTTCTTCTCTCTCTCATTCTCTTCCTGCTTCCTCGTCTTTTTCCAGCAAATCCTGTAATAATTCATCATTTTTCCCAATCTTTAAAAGAGATAGCTCTTCGATCTTTTATTTCATTTTTTCCCCTTTGGCAGGAAAGAGAAATGTTTTATATCAATTTTGGCTCTCTTGTTCACTATTGGATTGTGCGAGTTCAGCCATGGTGCCCACTTTTAAGTTTTTGCTTTTCACTTGTGTGGTTAAATATTACTGAGAAATGTTGACCGTGTTGTACAGAAATTCATTGATCTGCATCCCTGTTTGCAACGAAAGTGTCTCAAGTAAATTCCTCTATCTATCTGCCTTTAGATTACAAAGGAAAATGAACAAAAACAATTTGTTTTTGTTTTACTTTTGGCCCAGCATCACCAAATTCATTATTACTACCCCACTGTTCCAATAACTTGAAGAAAAGTAGAGATAAGGAGGATATTAGCTTTGGAGACCCTAACTAAAATAAATAATTCTCCTTTTCCACATGTCATAGTAGGGCTCAGACATTTTGTGTGTGTGTGTGTGTGTGTGTGTGTGTGTGTGTGTGTGCATTCTAGTCTGGTGGCCCCCAAATTATTTTTATAGCTTATGCTTATAAATAAAAATAAGCTTTCATGTAATTGAATGTATAATTGTTTATATTTATTTATATGTATGTTTATTTATATGCATATTTATAAAAAGATGTCTGTAGTACTGCACTAATATGTTTTTATATTATCAAATATATGCAAACATGGAAAGAAGTATTTTGTCAATTATATTTTCTAGGGCATGATGTTTATTTTTCAATCTCATCCACCATTTAGACAAAGATTTTTGTTGAAATTGGGCAATAAATTTCCATTTTCACTGATGTCAGTCATTTTTTTTTGTCAACTAGTTGGATGGTGTCATATTTTTATCTTTTTAACAAATGGGTTAAAATCCATGGAAACTTCATTTGGAAGACTTTTAAAAACCTCAGTTAATTACATTTCTAGGTTTTTAATTGTGAAGATATGAGAACTTCATATGGACACATTTATATAATTTATGAAGATATGAGAACATTATATGGACACATTTATACAAGTTATGAAGATATGAGAACTTTATATGCATACTTTATGTAATTTTCAATCATAAAAACGTGGTTTTAAGATGTATTGTTAATTGTGGTATCTTCCTTTTATCATTAGTCAGTGTCCCAAGGCAGAGAATACATTTAGGCAGAGTTACATCATTAATAATAGTAGACACAAATCTATATTAAATTAATCTTATTAATAATGTGTTTTTGGGCTGATTTCTCAGATCTGACAAGATCGCCGTTGTTTTAGCCAAATGATGTGACTGATGAAAAGTTCCTAGTAGGAAAAGAAGTCATCAGCTCTGCTGTTTCCTTGTTGTTTGCTTCGACTGTTTATCATAAGTAATCTCTAATCTATAATATCTTTGCTCGTGTCTTTTTTAATCTGCTTGTGTAGTTTGTGAGGGTCGTTTTTAGTTAAAATAGATAAAATAATCTGTAAATCCACTTAAAGAGGCACTGATAATAATTACTAGTAATAACAATTCACATTTACGTAGCACTTTGAGGTTTGTTAAGGGCTCACAAATATGGGTTTATTTTGTCCTCACAACAGACCTGGGAGGTAGGAGCTATTATTATTTCCATTTTAGAGATGAGGAAACTTAGACAAAGTTTAAGTGACTTGTCTAGTATCACGTAGTTAGCAAATGCCTGAGGTTGAGTTTGAACTCGGGTCTTCCTGGCTCCAAGTCCAGTGTTCTATTCACAATGCTACCTAGCTAACATATATCTATAATGTGTCGTATTTTGAAAGCAAATGAATGAGTGAGGGCTCTGCTCTTAAGTTCTCTGCATTGTGGACTTCCCACTTGTCTTTGCATACTATATAAGACAGATGGCTATCTGAAATACTGCCTAAATGAAACCTTAAGTGTCAATTCAAATATTAAATGTTGGTGAAAATTAATTTTTTATTTTTAGACAAGAAATAGAATTTCTACAATGTTCTGTTTACAGTATCTTGGATACTCTTCAGATTATGTGGATCTCACTTCAGAAACCACTGCTCTATTCAACTAACATTCTTATCCTTTTTGAATTTATGTCGTAGCCTATTTGGCAGGCTTTTTTGAGGGGTGAAGGCAAGGCAATTGGGGTTAAGTGACTTGCCCAAGGTCACACAGCTAGTAAGTGCGTCAAGTATCTGAGGCTGGATTTGAACTCAGGTTGTCCTGACTCCAGGTCCCGTGCTCTACTCGCTGCACCACTGAGGTGTCCCTCAGGCTTTTATTTTTTATTTTTTTATTTATTTTTATTTTTATTTAATATATTTAGTTTTCAGAATTGATTTTCACAAGAGTTTGAATTACAAATTTTCTCCCCTTTTGTACCCTCCCCCCCCACTCCAAGATGGCATATATTCTGGTTGCCCTGTTCCCCAGTCAGCCCTCCGTTCTGTCACCCCACTCCCCTCCCATCCCCTTTTCCCTTCTTTTCTTGTAGGGCAAGATAAATTTCTATGCCCCATTGCCTGTGTATCTTATTTTCTAGTTGCATGCAAAAAAAATTTTTTTTGAACATCTGTTTTTAAAACTTTGAGTTCCAAATTCTCTCCCCTCTTCCCTTCCTACCCACCCTCCCTAAGAAGTCAAGCGATTCAACATAGATTACATGTGT
>JAQQSZ010015454.1:0-11272 GCA_028646595.1 Phalanger gymnotis | reverse complement strand
CTGGCCATGTTCCCAGACAACTTACTTGACCCTTGAGTTTTTCAGTGGGGTATGACTGCTTGTAGACTAAAGAGTTCTGTGTTCCAAGCTTGGGCAGATGCGCTGCCACACCAGCACTCCTCCTTCCCCAAGAACCCCCAACCTGGACTAGACTTAGATCTTCAGCAGGCTCTTCACTCCTGCTCTGATCTGCCACTTAATTCCTCCCACTGGATGGGTCTGGGGCCAGAAGCAACTGCAGTTGTAGTTCTGTAGCTGCCCCACCTCCACTGCCCCTGGTGGGTGGCTGAACCGCAAACTCTATCCCAGTCCCCAGCAGCTTTTCCCGCTAACCTACTCTGTTGTCTTTGGTGTTTGTGGGTTGAGAAATCCGGTAACTGCTTCAGCTCACTGATTCAGGTAGCTAGGGCACGCTCCACCCAGCTCCTGGTGTGGTTGGTTCATGCCGCCCACACTGGGCTCTGCTCCACTCAGCTCCGCTCGCCTCCACTCCCAGCTCCATGTGGGATACACCTTACCCAGAGACCATCCAGGCTGTCCTGGGCTAGAGCCCTGCTTCCTTCTGCCACTTTGTGGGTTCTGCAGCTCTAGAATTGGTTCAGAGCCATTTTTTATAGGTTTTTGGAGGGACTTGGCAGGGAGCTCACGCTAGTCCCTGCTTTCCAGCCGCCATCTTGGCTGCGCCGTGATGCAAGAAAATAGAGAAAACCAAGTCAATAGCTTGGTGAAGGAGACACAAAAAATACTGAAGAAAATAACACCTTAAAAACCAGACTAGGCCAAATGGTCAAAGAGGTCCAAAAACCCAACGAGGAGAAGAATGCCTTAAAAAGCAGAATTAGCCAAATGAAAAAGGAGGTCCAAAAGCTCACTGAAGAAAATAATGCCTTGAAAATTAGAATCAAGCAAATGAAAGCTGATGACTTTATGAGAAACAATAAAACAAAACCAAAAGAATGAAAAAAATAGACAACAATGTGAAATATCTCATTGGAAAAACAGGTGACCTGGAAAATAGATCCAGGAGAGAGAATTTAAAAATTATTGGACTGCCTGAAAGCCATGATCAAAAAAAGAGCCTAGATATCATCTTTCAAGAAATTATCTGGGGCAGCTAGGTGGCCCAGTGAGTAGAGCATCAGCCCTGGAATCAGGAGGACCTGATTTCAAATCCAGCCTCAGACCCTTGACACACTTACTAGTTGTGTGATCTTGGGCAAGTCACTTAACCCCAATTGCCTTGCCTTCTCCCCTTCAAAAAAATAAAATAAAAAAAAATTATAAAAGAAGTTATCAAGAGAAATTGCCCTGGTTTTAGAACCAGAGGTTAAAATAGAAATTGAAAGAATCCACATATCACCTCATAGATGAGATACCAAAATGAAAACTGCCAGGATTATTACAGCCAAATTCCAGAGTTCCCAGGTCAAGGAGAAAATGTTGCAAGCAGCTGGAAAGAAACAATTCAAGTATGGTGGAGCCACAGTCAGGATAACACAAAAGTTAGCAGCTTCTATATTACAGGACCCGAGGGCTCGGAATATGATATTCTAGGGGGCAAAGGAGCTAGGATTACAACCAAGAATCACCTACCCAGCAAAACTGAGTATAATCCATGAGGGGAGGGATGAAGGGAGAGAATTTGGAACTCAAAGGTTTTAAAATGAATGTTTTTACAGGTAACTGGGGAAAATAATATACTAAATAAATTTAAAAAAAAAGAACTTGAAGTGAATGGTCATCTAGTCCCTCCTTCACATTTTACAGATGAAGAAACCAAAGCTAAGAGAGTTTAAGTAACTTACCCAAGGTCACAATAAGTAATTAGTGCCAGAGCCTCGATTCAGATCCAAGTCTTTTGATTTCAAATCCAGTGTTCTTTGTAGTACATTCTGTGGCCCTAGTGAGGAAAGGGAAAAACCATTTTTATCAAATTATCTTTTTTTGTGCCCTGGTGACAGTCACACTAATTATACTCAATTCATTGGAAGTTTCCTGTCAGTCTTCAAACTAACTGAAATAGCGCATTCTGGTACCACACTCCCAAGGGCTCTGTTTCTTCATTCTCCCCATTCACTGTCTGGCTCACCTTGAGCCCAAGCTGTATAGGATGACTCCTAGAGAGTAGTGTTCTGTTAAGGATGGTAATTGTTTGGGGAATGGGAGACATCAGGCAGGTGGCGCTATTTCTGAGAATTCACTCATTCATTATTATAATCCAAATATTTTGGTCTACTGGCCATTTTTTGAATGACATTACCTCTCCCATCTCTATCCCTTTCGGTTGGCTGTTTCCTATGCCTGAAATGCTCTGGCCCCTCACTTCTTGGCCTCTCTGTCTTTCTTCAAGATTCAGCTCCTTCTATAGCAAGCCTCTCCTGGTCCCACCAGCTGCTAACACCTCCTCTTTCAAATTACCCTCCATTTACTCTGTATATATTTGGTTCTTTACATGTTATCTCCCCTATTAGAATGTACGCTCCTCAAGGGCAGGGAGTGTTTTTGTAGTAGGAAGGCCGAATTTATAATCTCAAATATAATCATGTATATGTTTGAATGGTTCGAAATCGCAAGGTATGTGAGATTCTCTAAGTAGAAAACAAGAAAAGATTTATTTAGGCCCCACTGCAGCTGATCCGTGAACTAGCCTCCCCATACCGACATCTTGACAAAAAGACTCCAGGCCCAGAAAGCCCGCCTCACAAGAGTAACCAGGAGGCCACAGAAAAACAAGATAGTATTTAGCCAAATCATTTTTACTGGCCTCAAGTCCTTGCTCACACTCCTGGGTCTACACACGGGTCAGCTCTGCTTCCGCAGCTTCCTGCCTCTGCTGTGGTTGTCTCTTGGCTTGCCTTTCCTCGCAGCCAAGGCTCTGGCATTCTCAAGCCCCGCCTCAATGACCAGAGACCATTGGTTCCCGAGTTGGCCCCTCTTAAGTCATTAATCTACACCCACACAGGTTTCACACCTGATAGGGCTTTGGGCCTGGGGCTTAGCACTTAACAGCTGAAAGTACTTCCACTCAAAAGAAACAAAAGCCATGCTAAGGAGACAATTTTGCTTAACGACACAGTTTTTTAAAAATCTTTCTTTGTAGCCCTCAAACTTAGCATGGTGCCTGACAAATAGTAAGTACTTAATAAATGCTTCTTGACTACTTATTAATTTATGACTGTTAACTTTGATGACCCTGTGACTGTCCATATCAAGAAAGGAGTAAAACCGGGAGATGTATGCAAAGAAAAAATTTTGCCACCATCCTGGGGGATGTCCAACACAAACCAGAACCAAGATTTCCAGAATTCAAATCAAAGTTAGATTCCCTACAAATGGTGACAGCCTCCAGATGCTCCAATTTGCAGATGACATTGTACTAATTGCATCAGTCCCCAAAACATTGCACTGCCTTCTAAATGAAATCATAGTAATTCAAAAGATTCTGCCTAACCATCAACACAGGAAAAACTAGTTGGATGAAGAATGTCTTTTGTCTAGACTACAACATACAATTGAATTATAGAAATGATCCATATCTTGGACAGACAGTCTGAATGGACAATGAGCTAAGTCAAGGTATTGAATGGGCACAAAAGAATGGTCTAATTTTTCTTTGGATATTATATGGTCCTCTTTACAAAATCACAGAATTTCAGAGTTGGAAGGAGCCTCAGTCCCTACTAGAACCAAAGTAGCTACCACTTCTTTGCTTGAAGACCTTCAGTGAGAGAATACCTACCACCTCTTGATTCAATGCATTCCACTTTAGAATGGTTCTTGTTCTTAGGAAATTTTTTTCTCATGTAACCAGGTTTTCCCTCAAGCCTGGCATGTTTTTTTCATACTGCTGTGTATGGGATATGACTCCAGATTGGTTTAGAGAATGCTGAGTGCATTGTGACTCTTGGTACCTGTGTTAGGGTTGGAGAGCTTCCTAAGAGAGAGATATCGGTTTTGAGACAGAATCCAGGGAAGAGAGAGACTTCAAAAGCAGAAGACATGTAGGGAACTTTCCCTTTTCATCCTGGAAATCCTATTTGGTTATGGACATTTCCCCCCTTTTCATAGTGAACAGATTTTTTAAGGCACAGACAACTTCATTTACTTCTTGGTTATAACCTAGAATTATTTATTTTATACTTTTAATGTTCCTAATTTTTGGAGGTGGAAAGCGCTTATCCAAACTAGCTCGGCTTCATTCCTATTGGACGCTAACATGTAAATATTGTTATGTGATTGCTGAATTTTTTGACATGTTATGTCTCTCTAAGCAAGTTTAGAATGCTGCTATATGCACATGTAATTGCTATATATTGATACATGATAAGGTCATAGGTACTGTTTTCATGATGTGCATTTACGTCTATTGCTGTTATTTAAGCTCAGCATGTCAACAGAGCATTGTTGCTATAATATTGCAAATTGGTTATTTCTATTAATATGTGCATATTAATGTGTGTAAACATGGAAGAGAAGAGAATTTATTAAATGCCTACTATGTGCCAAGCATTGTTAAGTGCTTTACAAGTATTATCTCATCTGATCTACACAACAACTATGGGAGATTTTTTTACATTTTACAGTTGAGTAAACTGAGGCAGGCAGAGGTTAAATGGCTTGCCCAGGGTCACACAGCTAGGAAGTATCTGAATCCAGTTTTGAACTCAGGGCTTCCTGACTCCAGGTCCAGCACTCTATGCATGATGGCACCCCCAGATGCCTCTAAAAAAGATGGGAACTGAGGCGATAGTGTTGTCTTCTGTTTGCAGTTGAAGAGCATGGAGATCTCCTGATGTTTGGAGTAGACTCAGACCTTAACAATTAGAACATTTTAAGGGTATTGAGCAGAAAAGTGAAAGTAAAAGCATATTGTAAAGATCACGAATGGCAAGGAAGGTGAGACAATTCGGGAAGGGTTTCTAGTCCCACCTGAGAATTATGACCATTGTCATAATGGTCATGGTTGTCGTAATGACAATTCACAATGAAGAGTTCCCCCTGAGCATTTCACACTGGTCTGCCCTCAGAGGAAGAATAGCTGAAAAGGGCAGGCATCTTCTAATCAACTTCCTACAGAGAGACTGAATTTCACAGTTAAATATAGAAATATTTCTTCATCTGTGAGAAAGGCAAAGGCCAAAGCCCCTGCGGTAGACAGGTCCCCATAGGTCCCAAGATGTCATTTTCTTTGGACAGGAAAGCCTACATTCAGGGGTATTCTGGGAAATGTTTGACAACAGGCTCTCTGGAATAAAATGTATGTATGACATACTTTTAAGTATAACCTTCATTATTAACTTTTTCCCCGTCTCTATTAAGTTTAGACAATCAATAAAATGAATTAATCAAGCCCTCATTTCTGAGATGTAAAATCTCGCACTGAAAATTTAAGTCTTCTCTCTGGCCCATAGGACCCAGCTCTAGAATGCTTCTACCTGTACCCCAGGAGAACAATGCTGGGAGGCTTGGGTTGGATAGGCACCAGTGGACCTAAGACACTGGAAGGCCCTTGAGCCAGACAAAGTGATGCCATTGACAGCATGGCAGAGGGAGACAGCCTCAATGGTGGCGAACACAGGTACACAGCCAGATGTCACCTGGCTCGCTCAAATGTATCCAAACTTTAGCTGAGATGCTTAAGGAGGGGGAATCAAAAGAAGCCTATGCTAATTAAGCTCTATGCCAGGGGTGGGAACTTGTGGCCTCAAGGCTACATGTGGAAATCTAGGTCCTCAAGTGCAGCCCTTTGAGTTCAAAGGGCTGCACTCAAAGACCTAGAGGGCCACATGGAATCTGGAGCTTAGCACAGTGCCTGGCACATAGTAGGAGCTTAGTAAATATTCATTGACTGACTGGCCCTGACTGTTCAGCCTCTGAGATGGATCCTCTAGTATTTGACTTTAGGGACTCTCCAGTACCAGAAGAGTAGAAGGATAGATTGAGGCTCAAACTTAGTTGGTCAATAGGCATTTATTAAGTACCTGCTGTGTTCCAGGCACTGTACCTTTAAGCACTGGGGATACAAAGAAAGGTAAATGACAGTCCTTGCTCTCAAGGATGTCACAGTCTAATAGGAGAGATAACATGCGATCATATCTGTACAAACAAGGATCAATTAGAAATAATCTCAGGGGAAGGCACTAGAATTAAGAGGGGGTTGGGAAAGGCTCCCTAGTTGGAACTTGAAGGAAGCCAGGTAAGCCAGGAGTCTGAGATGAGGAGTGAGAGCATTCCAGGCATGGGGAATAGGAAGTGAAAATACCTTGAGCTGAGAGATATAGTATCTTGTGGAACAGCCAGGAGGCCACTGTCACTGGATGGAAGAGTACATGTAGGGGAGTAAGACATAAGAAGACTGGAAAGGTAGGAAGGGGTTAGATGATGAGGGGCTCTGAACGACGCAGCATTTTGTATTTGATGCTGGAGGTGATAGGGAACCACTGGAGTTTATTGAATGGAGTAGAGATGGTGGAGCCACATGACCAGATCTGTGCTTTAGGAAGATTAATTTCACAGCTGAGTGGAGGATGGATTGGAGTGGGGAGGGACTTGAGGAAGGCAAACCCACCAGCAATATAGCCCAGGTGTGAGGTGATGAGGGCCTGCACTAGGGTGGTGGCAGTGTTAGAGGAGGGAAGGGGGTGTATAGAAGAGATGTTGAGAAGGTAGGATTCTACCAATGTTTTGTTTCTAACCACCACTTCCTCAATCTGCCCTTTCTTCTATCATCCCCTCCTTCCCTTTTCTGTCTCCTTCTCCCTCCTATTTACTTAGAGAGTAAGATAAATTTCTATAACAAACTGAGTGTGTATGTTATTCCTTCTTTGATCCAAATCTGATGAGAGTAAAGTTCAAACAACACTCATGCCCTGCCTTCTTTCTCTCTACTCTAATAAGTCTTTTTTTATCTCTTCATGTGGTGTACCACAATTTACCCTATTCTTCCTCCCTCTTTCCTCTTCTCCCAGTATAATCCTTTTTCACTCTTAATTTTTTTATATCATCACAACCCCTACACCCTCTGTCTAAGCATACTTCTTCTAACTGCCCTAATGGAGATACAGTTCTCAAGAGTTACAGGTATCATCTTCCCATGTAGGGATGTAAACAGTATAATCTTATTGAATAGCATGGTTTTTCTTTCCTGCTTACCTTTTTATTCTTCTCTTCAGTCTTTTATTTGAAGATCAAATTTTCTGTTAAGCTCTGGTCTTCTCATCAGGAAAGTTTCGAAGTCCCCTCTTTTATTTTTTAACCTGAAAGATTATGCTCAATCTTGCTAGGTGATTGATTCTTGGTTGTAATCCAAGTTCTTTTGCCTTCCAGAATATCATATCCCAAGCCATCTGATCCTTTAATGTAGAAGCTGCTAAGTTCTGTGTTATGGCTCTTTGATATTTGAATTCTTTCTGGCTGCTTGCAGTATTTTCTCCTTGACCTGATAATTCTGGAATTTAGCTACAACATTCTTTGGAGTTTTCATCTTGAGATCTCTTTCAGGAGGTGATCAGTAGATTCTTTCAATGACTATTTCACCCTCTGGTTCTAGGATATCATGGCAATTTTCCTTGATAATTTCTTGAAAGATGCTGTCCAGGCTCTTTTTTTATTGTACTTTTCAGGCAGTCCAGTAATTCTTAAATGATCTCTCCTGGATCTCTTTTCCTGGTCAGTTGTTTTTCCAATGAGGCAGTTTACATTTTCTTCTATTTTTTTCATTCTTTTGATTTCATTTGACTGATTCTTGATGTCTCATAGAGTCATTAGCTTCCACTTGACCAGTTCTAATTTTTAAGGAATTATTTTCTTCATTTGTACCTCCTTTTCCATTTGGCCAATTCTATTTTTTAAGAAGTTGTTTTCTTGAGTATTTTTTGTACCTCCTTTACCAAGCTGTTGACTCTTTTTTCATAATTCTCCTGCATAACTCCCATTTCTTTTGCCAACTTTTCTTCTACCTCTCTTACTTGATTTTTAAAATCTTTTTTGAGCTCTTACAAGAGGATTTTTTTGAGATTGAGACCAATTAATATTCCTCTTTGAGACTTCACATGTAGGCATGTTGACATTATAGTCCTTTTCTTGAGTTTGTCTTTGGATCTTCCCTGTTACCGTAGTAGCTTTCTATGGTCAGGGCTCTTTTGGGTTTTTTGCTCATTTTAAAAAGTTGAGCTCTGCTCCTGGGGCACAAGGGACACTGTCCCAAGCTTCTTGTGCTGGAGGCCAGGGGCCTGGTCACTGGCTTTCCACACTGGGGCCTCAGGTGCTCTCAGCTTACCCACTGCTCTGAAGTAGCCTGGTATAATCATACCTGTTGTGCTGGGGGTCCGGGGCTGGTAATTTGCCTTCTGCACTGGGGCTGGAGGCCTCATAGCTAGTCTGCTCTGCTACTAGCCTGCTCGGCCAGGACTGAGGGGCCTCAGTTGCTGATCTGTGCTGTGGCTAAGAGCCTCCCACTGGCTTTTCCAGACACCATCTGCACTGGGCTGCACTCACCTTTTGCTCACATGAGACAGACCTTTCCTGAAGTCCTTCTAAGTTATTTTAAGCTGGAAAATCATTTTCCTTCATCTTTTTTGTGGGATCTGTAACTCCAGAATCCCTTTAGAGGCTTGATTTAATATTATTTCTGCGAGAAACTGGGGAGAGGTCAGGCAACTTCCTGACTTCTCTCCACCATCTTGGCTCTGCCTACTTATACAAAGACTTTTTGACCCAGCTACAGGCACTAGAAATGATGTTTCCAGTGAAGGAGACTATACTATTACAGGGCAGGAGAAATGAACCTAGATGTTGCAACTCTTTTCTTGTTTAGAAATGCTGCAGAGACTCGTAGGATATGATTTCAATCCATGGAGCACAAACACTGATAGCCAATCTGCCTCTGCTGCTAGTCCAGATATGGACAACCAAGTCTATAACGAACCTGTTGTTGTTCAGTCATTGACTTGTGTCCCACTATTCATGATCCTGTAGACCATAGCATGCCAGGTCCTTCTGTGCCCCACTATCTCCCGAAGTCTGTCCAAGTTCATGTTCATTGTTTCCATGACACTATCTATCCATCTCATCCTCTGCCATCCCCTTTTCCTTTTGCCTTCAATCTTTTCCAACATCAAGATCTTTTCCAATGAATTCTGGCTTCTCATTATGTGGCCAATGTATTTAAGCGTGAGCTTCAGTATTTGAACTTGTAGTGAACAGTCTGAATTAATTTCTTTAAGTATTGACTGATTTGATCTCCTTGCTATCCAAGGGATTCTCAAAAGTCTTCTCCAGCACCACAATTCAAAAATCAATTCTGTGGTGCTCAGCTTTCCTTACAATCCAACTCTCACAGCCATACACTGCGATTGGAAAAACCATAGCTTTGACTATATGGACCCTTGTCAGCAAGGTGGTGTCTCTGCTTTTTAGGATGCTGTCCAGATTTGCCATTGCTTTCCTTCCAGGGAGCAGGCATCTTTTAATTTCATGGCTGCAATCACTCCCTGCAGTGTGAATCCAAAAATATAAAATCGGATACTGCTTCCATTTCTTTCTCTCTCTCTGTTTGCCAGAAAGTGATGGGACCAGTCACCAATATTTTAGTTTTTTCTGTTAAACTTAAAGACAGCTTTTATACTCTCTTATTTCACCCTCATCAAGAGGCTTCTTAATTCTGCTTCTCTTTTCACCATCAGAATAGTATTGTCTGTATATCTGAGATTATTGATATTTCTCTTGGCAATCTTAATGCCAGCTTTTCATTTATCTAGCCTGGCATTTTGCATGATATACTCTGCATGTAAGTTAAATAAATAATGTGACAATATACAGCCTTCTCATACACCTTTTTCGATCTTAAACTAATCAGTTGTTCCATGTTTGGTTCTAACTGTTGATCCTGCTAGCTCAGATATAAGAACTGAGAGATCAGTTAGTAACAAGGGAACTAGCTCGATTGCACCAATTGTGAGATTGATTCACGATATTATATGTGAATATGAAATAATATTTATATATTTTAATGATCCATTCTTAGATTTTCTTAGGAACAATCCTCTGTTAACTGCCATTTCTTCCATCTTTTCTACATAACGTTTAACATGTAAATTGGTCGATGAGTTCCTTATGTGTCTATTTGGTCTTCTCGCCCTGCTCCCCGTCCCCCAGGTTCTGTTTTCCTCCTTGCTTAACTTATTTCCCTTTGTGTCCTCAGAAGTTGAAAGGCCAACAATGTGGCTGGTGGACTGGATAATGACCTTTCCCCTGGCAAAGGCAGTGGGGAGAGTGGTACGAAACTTTGGCTTAACCAAATATTAGCTTTGCTTCTTTCCTCCCCCACTTAGCCACATGGAAGAGTAGAAGGGGCTTTGGAGTTGAGAAATGGGGGACTTCAAACTCCATAGCTTTGGGACTGTTGTTGAGAAAGTGACCACTACTTGAATCATGGCTAGGTGGAGCCTTCAGAGATGAAAACGAGAAGTTTTATGGAATATTCACCATGAGGTAGAGTGAGACTATAACAGAGACTTGAACACCTAGACCACAGAAAAGATCAAGACTGATAGCCCATGCTAATGGGGAGAGCCTTCCTCTATGTCATTATGGGCTGGGTGCCTAGGGCAAAGAATCTCTTCTTGGAGAGGGAGTGCCTTTTGATTGAAAATCTGGAAAGGAATGGACTGGCCACTTCATAAAGAGAAAAAATAAACCCTGAGGATTGTTTTCCTCTATGCGGAGTTTCTTCTGGAACTTGGCTGAGGGCCAAGTTGATTTTCTAAAAGACTTTTTAAGAAAAAAAAATCTTTTAATTGAATCTTTGAAAGAATATGGCCGAGTCCACTTTGCTCAAGGGTAAGAGGTAGCACTATGATCAAGGATTTCAGCTGAAGCCAGGAGCTAGCAGCAGAAAGCTGCTCCACAGCTGTGTTCCCAGTGAAGTCATGCCTGGCAGCATCCAATGGAGATAAGACCTCTAGGAGAAATTATGTATCCTGACTTATATGAACTGATGCTGAGTGAAGTGAGCAGTACCAGGAAAACATTGTACATAATAACAACCACAGTGTGTGACAACTGACTTTGATAGACTCAGCTCTTCTCAGCAATGCAAGGACCTAAAACAATTCCAAAAGACTCATGATGGAAAACGCCATTCACATCCAGAGAAAGAACTATGGAGTCTGAATGCAGATCAAAGCAGACTATTTGCTCTCTTTTTTTTTGTTTTTGTTTTTTCTTTCTCATGGTTCTTTTCTTCTATACAACATGACTAATGTGAAAATAT
>JAQQSZ010015453.1:0-11272 GCA_028646595.1 Phalanger gymnotis | reverse complement strand
GGGCACTGAGAGGTAAACAGGGTCGCAGAGTTTGTGTCAGGGCAAGATTCCTGACTCTGAGGAGAGACTCTCTCCATTCACTACCTCAGGTTGCCTATCCCACAGTCTTGCACATTTGAAAAAATCTAGCATAACTCGAGAGACTCACAACCTCCTCTACTGTCCCAGACCATGTTTGACATCCTGTCCAACCATCAATGCACCCAGGACATACTCCAGGGTGAACACCTTGCCACTGACTCTACCACCATGCACAGGCTCTATATTTCCCTGATTCTTCCTCCTGCCCCTTTAGAATATAAGCTCCTACAAAAACCAACAGTATTTCTTCATAGCAAAAACAATGCCCGGGAGGAAATAACACAAAGGGAAATCTCATCTGATCTACCAAGTCACACTATTCAAGGCTTATATAAATAAAATTTGCAAAACATTCTTTAAAGAGCAACTTAAATAACCGGAGGAATATTCATTGCTCATATTTGGGCCAGGTCAATTAAGATACCATCAAATTCAATTTACAGATTTAGTGTTATACCAAACTACTGAACAACGGTTTACACAAAACTAGACAAAGAACATCTGATGGAACAAAAGATCTAGAATCTCGAGGGAAATAATCAAAAAAGTAGGAATTAAGGGGGAATAGCACTTCCAAGCTTCGAGTCATCTTACAAAGCAGTAATCATCAAAAACATTTAGTACTGGTTAAATATAGAATAAAATAATAACCCAGGGTTCAATAAATCTAAGAAGAGACATAAATTCACTTGAGGAAGCGAGAGTCCTATTTGACAAGAATGACTGAAAAAA
The DNA here is from genome assembly GCA_028646595.1 of Phalanger gymnotis. Taxonomy (NCBI): domain Eukaryota; kingdom Metazoa; phylum Chordata; class Mammalia; order Diprotodontia; family Phalangeridae; genus Phalanger; species Phalanger gymnotis. The sequence goes on along the minus strand of JAQQSZ010015453.1, from coordinate 10,459 downwards.
TGGGAAATGGTTTGGCAAAAATTAGGTTCAAATCAACATCTTAAGACATTATATGTTACAATAAACTCAAATTTATGCAAAATGACATCATAAAAAATTAGATAAGAATCAAATCAAGTATCTTTTAAAATCTGCACCAAATCTCTCTGGCTAGGGATTAATCTCTAAGTTACATATGGAACCAAGATAAATACATTAGATTAAGTCATTCCACTGTAGATAAGTGGTCAAAGGACAAACAGTTCTCAAAATAAAATGTTCAAACTATTACACACCACATCAAAGAACTCTCTTGAGCATTAGGAGAAATGTAAGTCAAAACAATAAAAATCACAGCCAGCAATTTGCCAAAAACAACAGAAGATGAGAATAGTCAATGTTGGAGGGGCTGAAATACTGAAGAGGTATGGGCAGGGCTGTGAACTGATACAATCATTCTCGAAACTGACTAAAATGACCAGACACCCTTTGCTCCGGAGATTTCACTCCTCAAAATATAGCCCAAGAAAGTCAGTGATAAAAATAAAGCCCTTATATATCCTGCTGAATAGGTGACATTATATAGTGGTGAAGTCTATAAAGTGGTCCCCAGTCATGCAGTTCCACCAAAATCTTTAGCGTAGCAAAGAAGGGAACATAAAGTAGATGTCCATCAGTGGGAGAATGGATAAAGCTATGATACAACAATCCAGTCCAACTCATGCCTTAAAGGAGTCCTCTAACTAGCATACTTAACAAGTGGTCTTCTGGCCTCTGCTTGAATACCTCCAAAGAAGAGTCTGCTAGCCAACTTCCATAACATCTAACATTAGATTTTTTTCAATGAGTTGATTGGTTTTGCTAAATTTTCTTTTTTTTTAATGATTTGTTATAAGACATGATTGGAAGGGGAGAAGAGAAGGGATAAAATGGGAAATGCAAATGATATAAAAACAAAAGATATCAATAAAGATATATATATATATAAATACACATACACATGTAAATAAATATAATAAGGAAAAGTACAAAACCTTAAATTTGAGTTTTTTTTAAATCAACTTCAAAAAACATAAGACAAAAGAGACATGGCTAGACAGCAGTTCCTCTGAAAAAACATCCAAGTGTAAGTGTGGATCAATGGCATGATATGGTAGTCACAAAAGCTAAAGTGATCTTGGGTTACAGTAAGAAAAACTTGGTGTTCAGGCCTAGAAAAGCAATCCTATTCTACTCTAGTCCAATGACACCTGAAATATTTTACATAGTCTAGGTACCACATTTTGACAAGAACATTGATAAATTAGAAAGGACTCAAAGGAAAGTAATCAGAATGCTGAAGGGCCTTGGGAACATGCAATACAAAAATTACTTGGGGCAGCTAGGTGGTGCAGTGAGTAGAGCACCGGCCCTGGAGTCTGGAGGGCCTGAGTTCAAACCAGGCCTCAGACACTTGACACACTTACTAGCTGTGTGACCTTGGGCAAGTCACTTAACCCCAACTGCCTTGCCTTACCCCCTCCAAAAAAAAAAAAAGATTACTTGATGGAACTAGGGATGGTTAGGCTCAAGAGATAACTTAGAACATGACAGCTATTTTTAATTATATCAAGGGTTATAAGGAAGAGGAATTTAACTAAGTCTACATAGTGAGGAATGTGGAGTAGAAGGTGCAAAGAAGCAAATTAAGGCCTACTGTGTAAAAAAAAAAAAACCTTCCAGACCTCAAAGTGTATTATAAAGCAGTAGTCATCAAAATCACTTGACATTGGTTAAAAACAGAGAAGCAGCTCAATGGAATAGATTAAGCAAGTAATTCTTGTTGGGTCATTTTTCAGTTCTGACTCTTTGTGACCCCTTTTGGGGTTTTCTTGGCAGAGATATTGGAGTGGTTTGCCATTTCCTTCTCCAGCTCATTTGACAGATGAGGAAACTGAGGCAAACAGGGTGAAGTGACTTACCCAAGGTCACACAGCTAATATATGTCTGAGGACAGATCTGAACTCAGGAAGAGGAGTCTTCCTGACTCTATCCAATGAGTACGCTATCCAATGAGCCACTTACCTGCCCCAACAAGTAACCCAGTATTCCACAAACCCGAAAACAGATTACTTAGAAAAGAATTTCCTATTTGAAATCAAAGTAGAGGTCCATCAATTGGGGAATGGCTAAACAAAATGTGGTACATTAATACTACTGAGCTGCAAGAAATAATGAATTATGATGAATATTACAAGTAACCACAATTCCACTCCACAGGAGCTTTATTATAAAGTCAACCAAAAAACAGTAGGCCAATCAATTCTGCTACTGTGGATGATAGAAGGAAGCAAATGATAATTTACTTATTATTACACTTTTTATAGTTATATATGTATTTTATGTATAACAACTAATCTGAAAATAATTCCTTAAGACAAAAAGGTAGATAATATTTTTGCTTCAGTACACAAGAAAACCAAAGCAATCAATCAAAAAGCACTTATTAAGTGCCTACTTTGTGCCAGGCACTACACTGGGTGCAGAGATAAGAAAAACAAAAGTGTAACAATCCCTGCTCTCAAGAAGCTTAAAACCAAGCAAGGGAAGACAATGTACAAATTTTAAAAAGAAGACACAATGCAATTTGTAGGCATTAGTAATTGAGCGGATGAGAAAAAGCTTCATGTAGAAGATGGCACTTGATATGAATATTGAAAACTTTAGAATGCTAAGAGGCAAAGGGTGAACATATTTCCAGATGCATGAAATCTAAAATACCCTTATGTGATCACAATCCACTGGCATTGCACCTTCCAAAACCAAACCCCATTCTCTGTCCACATCATCAATGACCTCCAATCTCAACTCCTCAGTTCTCTCCCAGTCCACCACTGCTAGCTATGCTCCTTCTTTCCCCATCTTAAACCCTTGCTGAGCCAGGTCAACTCTATACTGTCTTCTCAAGTCTCTAGCCCTTTATCACCAAGGATCTTACCTTGCTATATTTCAGCCCTGATAGGATCACTCCCACCATCTACACGCTGGTGAATGAAGGTGGAGAAAATCATAAAACCCACGCTGACTGGGTTCACTACAAATTTATGTAGATAACCTCAACTGGGCCCCATTGCTGCAAAGCAATTCTTTTACACTTCCTTAATTAACTCATCCCACTCCCCACAGTGGTTTTTCCAAACCTGTTCATCCTTCTTCAAATCTCTGATGGCTTCCCCAATCCCCTATCCTCTCAGCTAAGAACTTTGCCTCATATTCCAATGAAAAACTTGAGGCCATTGGCTGAGAGCTCCCTCTTCTCCCTTCCTCATCTCATATCATCCAAATGCCTGCTGCCACCATTTCCTCCTTCATCCATCTCACAGGGTAAGGTGGCCTTTCTCTTTAACAAGGCACATCTCTCTGAATGCACCAGTGATCACATCCCATCCTGTACTCTTCAGCAGATTGCTTCTTCTTTCATCCTCATTTTCTCACTAATCTTAAATTTCTCCCTATCTACTAGCTGCTTCCCTGCCGCCTATAAACAAATATTTGTCCCATGGCATGAAAAACCATTGTTGTCCTTCAACTACAGAAACTAATGACCAACCTACGCCCCTTACCTCATAAAACCCTCGCTTGATCCATCTATCCCCAGTAACTACAATTCCATATCTCTCCTGCCTTTTGTGGCTAAAACTACCTGACTTAGTCAGTTCTAACTTCTCCACTAACCTCCAGTCTCTCCAACTTCCTTTTGGACATCTTGAATTGGATGTCCTGTAAACATTTTAAACATGACATGTCCAAAACTGAACTCATTATCTTCCCCCCACCCAGCGCCCCCAATTCTCCCTTCTTCCAAACTTCCCTATTACTGTTGAGGGCAACCTCCCAGTCATCCAGGCCCACAACCCAGAAGTCATCCTGGATTCCTCACTATCTCTCACCACCCATCCCCTATATCCAAGCTGTTGACAAGTCTTATTGATTTCACCTTTGTAGCATCTCTCAGATATTCCCCTTTCTTTCCTCGGATACTGCCACCATCCTGTTAAAAATCCTCATCACCTCATGCCTCGAACATTGCCACGGCCTGCTTGGGGCAAGGGGTTGGGGTGGTCCTGCCTGCCTCAAAGATCTCCCCACTCGATTCCTTCCTCCACTCAGCTGTCAAAGTAATGTTCCTAAAGCACAGGTCATTCCTCCACTCAAAAAAATACAGGCATTCCCTATTACCTCCAGACTCAAATATAAAATCCTCTGGTGTTAAAAGTCCAAAAGTCCTTCAAAACCTAGAGACCTCTCCCATATGTTGTGTATGCAGCTCATCCAAAGTCTATCAAAACCAACAGTCAAATTTAGAAATCCCTCTTAGATTCATTTTTTGTTGGGGTTGTTTGGTTTAAGTATTTTTTTTTATTCTGAACTTAAGAAATACCACAGAAAATGTGCATTCCCACATACACTGCAGAACAGGAGAGAATTATACCTAAAACTGCTTCTCTACTATGTAGATCTTGCTGTTCAAGTATACACTTGATCTCCTTGAGAGGCTAAGAAGCGTAAATTCAACAAGCAACTTTCAAAGCTGTCCTGCTTGTCTGTGATTCTATCTCTAGCCATACATTTAAACTGTCTGGATCAGGTGGTTTAGGAGTTCAATGCATGTATGTTCTCTATAGAACAAGTTAATGACTGCCTTCAATGTGTTCAGGACTGTGATACGCATTGCAAGAGATGCACAAAGAAGCAAAAGACACAATCCCTGAGGCTCAAGAAACCTAAAATCCAGTTGTGGAGACAAGACTCCTCCTCGTACTCCATGAAAACACTGGAGCCTTAAAGATTTTAGAAAACATCTAGCCAATCTTTCAGTGTCCAAGGCAACTCCTTTCCAAATCTAATTTGCAGAACTTTTTAAGATCTGTATTGACAGAGGAGATTCTTCATTCGTAGTCCTTTACAAAAATAAAACCATAGGAATATAAAAATAAACAAAAAACAAAAAAGAAACCACATAGTTTTATAAAATCTTTAATTATGTTGATAAGAAAATTAAGACCCAGGAAGGAAAAGTGGCTTTTCCCAAGGTTATCCAACTCTATAGAACTAGAAAGCAATTTACATTACACATGCTCATACCCAAGGTTATACACCCACTGACTTCATCACAAGACCAGCCTTCTGTGGTGATTTATAGTCACATATGCCACGTCTGGTCTGTCTACATTACCATGCTGTCAGTCAACAACATAATATCAAAATCAACATTTAAAAAAAAGACTGCAGGGGGAAAAAAAAATCTAATAACTAAATGTATACTTACGTGGTAATGAATGAATCACTGAACAACAATTTTCATTCTTAAAAAGAAAAAGATCTCAATCCTTTCAAACCTCTTATGAAACAAAATATTTCTCATTATCATAGGGCAGATATCAAGTCTGAAATAATCCCTAGTACTAAATTAGTTAATTCTATTCTGGAAGGTGTTTCTCTTTAGTCTAACTATTTTTGGAAAAGATCCAAGACTCAACTCTGGAATCTCATCAGTTCTCTCTCTTAGGGCTTGTAAAACCTGATCTTCCCTATAATAACATACACCTTTGAATAATTTCAATTCATATAAAAATGTATTTGAAGAAAAGGAGCAAATTGCTCTGAAGCCATACAACCCACCTTTGGATCAAGCTCTCTTTTAACATTTTACATTTTTTTTCTTGATTCTTATTTAATCTCTGATACATCCTTTATCTTATACAGAAAATAAAGATTTGTAAATTCAGGTCTCCAAATGAGTTCTTTAGAAACCACGGTCCATCATGAAATTTGACTATTCAGATCCATAAAGTTTAACTTATTGGAGAAATAACTAAGTAAAATAAATCACAATACAAATATTTACAACCATCTTATGCTGATAGTCAACATGATGGAATGGATGTCCTCATTTGGGTAAACTCCCTTTATATGTCAAAAAATTAAATAATGCTACATTGTCCAACTACATTTTAATATTCTTATCTTAATTTTTTGTTATTTTGCTAGCTAGTACACACCAGACGTGCATATAAATTCCTCATGCCCACTTAAAATCTGAGCCGTCTAAAATCAGCATGCTTTCTCACCATTTTCCACAGCTTTCTCAAGACACTCAGAACAAGCCTTAAGTCAAAAAGCAACAATGGTGAGCAAGAGGTCAAAATGACAATGTTTGAGCATTACATAAGAACTGCCTCACCATTTCGAATGGAGTTAAGTAGATGTCCAAACTCAGATGCTGTGAGTTCTCCAGAAACCCAAGAGAACCACTAACTCATTCCACAATCGTCAAATATTGAATGGTCACAAAAATGCCCAAAGAGTTTAATTTTCTTCTTCCTTGTCATCACTAATTTTTCCTTTTTGCATTTTGGTGGGGAAGATAACGTTACTAGCTACCATCTGGCTCCCTTTGTGTTATTTTCATTTGTGTACTAGACTACAATATCATGTGACAAGGCAGTTTCTGCTGTACACAGGTACTATGCAAAAATATGCCAACACCTGCACATAGAGTAGGGGAAATAGAAAAGACATGCAAAACTCAACAATTCCATGCTATCTAATAACATATTCATCAGCTTCCACATGAAAAGGGAATAGAGAAACATCATAGTATAATGTAAAACAAACAAGATTTAAAGACAGAGGACATAGATTAGACATCAGGCAGTTCTAGAACTGCCTATGTTACAGTGGAGCAGTCATGAATCCCTCTGTGCCTCAGCTTGTTTCTTTAAAATGAGGGGGTGAAACATCTTACACTGTATACCAAGATAAGGTCAAAATGGGTACATGATTTAGACATAAAAGGTAAGACTATAGGCACATTAGGAGAGCAAGAAATAGTTTACCTGTCAAGTCTATGGAGAATGGAAGAATTTATGACCAAACAAAAGATAGAGAACACTATGAAATGCAAAATGATTTCAACTACATTAAATTAAAAAGCTTTTTGCACAAAAACAATGAAACCAAGATTAAAAGGAAAGAAAAAGCTGAGAAACAATTTTTTAAATTTTTGTTTCAGTGAGACATTGAGGTCTTTTCATTTTGTTAAAGAGACTTCATCAGTGCCCAAAATCATGGGCCAACGAGCACTTTCCAAAGATGTATACATAGCCTACTTAATATACACACATACACTACACTATACTAACAAAAGTTTGCGAAACAATTTTTACAGCTAGTGTGTCTGATAAAGGCTTCATTTCTAAAATATGTAGAGAACTGAGTCAAATTTATAAGAATACAAGTCATTCCCCAATTGATAAATAGTCAAAGGATATAGACAGGCAGTTTTCAGAGAAGAAATTAAAGCTATTTATAATCATATGAAAATGCTCTAAATCACTACTGATTACAGAAATGCAAATTAAAACAACTCTGAGGTACCACGTCACACCTATCAGATTGGCTAAGACGACACAAGAAAATGATACATGTTGGAGGAGATGTTGGAAAATTGGAACACTAATGTATTGTTAGTGGAGTTGTGAACTGATCCAACAATTCTGATGAGCAATTTGGAACTACAACCAAAGGGCAATCAAACTGTGCATACCCTTTGACCAAGCAATACCATCTCTAGGTCTGTAACCCAAAGAGATCATTAAAATGGGAAAAGGACCCACATGTACAAAAATATTTATAGCAGGTCTTTTTGTGGTGGCCAAGAAGTAGAAATTGAGAGGATGCCCATCAACTGGGGAATGGCTAAACGAGTTGTGGCATATGAATGTAATGGAATACTATTGTTCCACAAGTAATGATGAGCAGGTAGACTTCAGAAAAACTCGTTAAGACTTAGATGGACTGATGCTGAGTGAAGTGAGCAGAATCAGGAGAACATTGTATGCAGTAACAGCAACACTATGCAATGACCAACTTCAACAGACAACTCTTCTCAGCAATATAAGCATAAGACAATTCCCAAAGACTCATGATGGAAAAGGCTATCCACATCCAGGGAAAGAATGCAAATCAAAGCATACTATTTTCTCTTTTTTTTTTCCTTTATCATGGTTTTTCCTTTTGATTATAATTCTTCTTTACAACATTACTAATGTGGAAATATGTTTAATATGATTGTGCATGTGTAGCCTATACTAGATTGCAAGCCATCCAGGGGAAGGGAAAATAGAGGGAGGAGGAGAAAATTTAGAACTCAAAATCTCATAGAAGTGAATGCTGAAAACTAAAAACAGATAAAAAAATTAAAATTAAAATAAAATAAAATGAGGAGGTGAGACTAAGTGATCCTTTCAAGCTTTGAACTCTCAGTACTCTCTCAAGATTCATTCATTAGGCAATTTTAAGTATCTACCATGCACATAAGAAGACACAAAGGTAGCCCAACAGTTTCCTAAACAATCTAATCTCTGAATTGTCCCTAAATTGTCCTAGAAACATAAGCTGGTATTATTCTTCAATCAATTATGGCTAAATGAATGTGTAATGGGTAAACCTAACTGCTCTTTAATTGAGAGTTAGATCTTTAATGGTGCTTTCAGAAATAACTGCCTTCTCCAAGATCAGGAGGAAAAACTAGATCCACGTCAGTGTATGAAAGTCAGATGTATAAGAGAACTAGTCTTCACCTTTACACACCAGGTTCTCCTTCATTTCACTCCTTCCTTATACGATATCCCTTTTACCAGGCAGTCCAACTAGCTTTTACTGCTTGACCAGTTTTTGCCTGTTTCATTCAGTACAAGTGTAAATTTAAGCAATCAAATAGTGTGAGATCCACCGCAGGTTTTTTTTTATTGCTTTCAAGTTCATTGGTACTCCCCACAAAAAGTTAGCCTACTGAAGAAACTCACCAAAGTCAACATGAGTAAAAGAAGACTGTAGGTTCACAGATTTATCAGTTTTTTCATGAAGTTCCTAAGCACTGAAAACAGAAAGGCAGCATGGTACACTTGAAGGAGCTGAAGTCACAGTTACACGTAAAATAAAATTCTTCCACTGGAAACCTATTAGCTATATGATCTTAGGCCAGTGACCAGGCTCTTCAAGCCTCAGTTTCCTCATCTTTAAAATGGGGATAGTAATCCTTGCACTACGTACTTCAGAGGCACCACGGAAAAGGGAACCGTTATCCACATTTTGGCAAAATCAGCCACTACCGGAATTAGTGAATACTAGATTGATTCTTCTGGGAATATCACAATTTGTTGATGCTTTAGAGGTGTGCTATAAAACAGAAACACGCAAGATGGAAAGAGTCCTGGACTAGGAACTCCTTCAAACTAGTAGGAGTTATGCTAGAAACTAGATGTTAAAATGATGCTAAGAGTGATGGTAGAAAGAATTATGTCCTACTTTTCACAAGTGGGATAAAGATTCTGAAAAGTCCAGATTAAATTATTCTTAAACTACACTATTCCTTTAAATCACATTGCCTGAAAAACTGTTTAGTTATAAGAAGATACTGGGAAAAGTCAGCCTACAAAGTGACAATTTGCCTCCATTCCTAAATGTCTCTGAAGAAAACAGAAGTCAAGGAGCAAGCTGCAGATCTAGAATCTGGGCCTTGGAAGAACAAAGTCCAAAAGTTATAGAAGGATGGTTGAACCTGAGGCTCCAATTACATGTCTATCCCTGTATTGTTAATTAATTTTAATCTGCTAACACATGATATGAAAACTGAAAAGGACCTTAGGGGGGAAAAAAGTGTGTGTGTGGCCCTGAATCAGTAAGCTGCAGCAGTTACCAGACTTCTCAATCCACAAACACCAAAGACAACAGAGTAGGTTAGTGGGAAAAGCTGCTGGGGACAGGGAGTTTGCTGTTCGGCCACCTCCTTGGGGGCAGCGGAGGTGGGCAGCTTCAGAACTACAGCTGCAGTTGCTTCTGGCCCCAGGCTCACCTGGTGGGAGGAATTAAGTGGTGGATCAGAGCAGGAGTGAAGAGCCTGCTGAAGATCTAAGGCCAGTCCAGGTTGGGGGTTCTTGGGGAAGGAGGAGTGCTGGTGTGGCAGAGCTGGCACATCCCCCCAAGTGTGGAACATAAAACTCTTTAGTCTACAAGTAGTCATACCCTGCTGAAAAACTCAAGGGTCAAGTAAGGCTGGGAATATGTCCAGGCAGCAAAAACACCCAGATTCAGTCTCAGACTTTAGAATCCTGTGGTGACAAAGAAGTCCAAAACATACAGCCAGAAGAAGTCAACAAAGTCAAAGAGCCTACATCAAAAGCCTCCAAGAAAAACATGAACTGGTCTGAGGCCATGGAAGAGCTAAAAAAGGATTTGGAAAAGAAAGTTAGAGAAGTAGAGGAAAAATTGGGAAGAGAAATGAAAAGGATGCAAGAAAACCATGAAAAACAAGTCAATGACTTGCTAAAGGAGACCCAAAAAAATACTGAAAAATATACTGAAGAAAACAACACCTTAAAAAACAGACTAACTCAAATGGCAAAAGAGCTCCAAAAAGCCAATGAGGAGAAGAATG
>JAQQSZ010015452.1:0-11272 GCA_028646595.1 Phalanger gymnotis | reverse complement strand
CCTGATAGGGCTTTGGGCCTGGGGCTTAGCATTTAACAGGTGAAAGTACTTTCACCGTAAACAAAAGCCAAACTCCTCAAGGGCACCCATTAAACTAAGCCCATTTTGCCTTACTGGCACAACTCACCTAATTTTTTTTTCATTTAAAAATATGTAATGAGCTCCCACTATGTGCGTCTTCCTTACTTCTTTACAGAAGTGGGGGACTATTAGTATGGGGCACTGTATATACTGTTACACTTTGTTGGTTAATTTTGTTGAACTACTTCTTTTCTGTTTTTAAATTCTATATTACAAGGGATGACTTTGCAGAGAGGAGGGACCTATTTGGAAACAAAGAGATATCAAAACAAAATATATTAATAAATAAAAATTGGCCTAGTCAAAAAAAATGCACATTGCCTTGTCACTACTCTAGGGAAAGGAAGTAAATGCTACAAAGAAACAATGACAGATCTACCCCAGTGTGGCAGTATAGGAATGGAATCAAGTGGTGTCTGGGAGGGATGTTAAATATCATATACATGGGGTAGGGCCTGTTGGAATTTAGGGAAATGAGCAATTTATCTCAAATTGTCAAATCCTATGTCAACCTGATAGTGGATGGAGTGCTTGATTTGGAGATATAAGACCTTGGTTCACATCTTACCTCTGAGGCTGACTATGCGGCATTAACTTAACTTCTGAAGTGCCCCAGGCAGCCCCTAACAGTTAATTCCCAAGTCATAGAAAAGTTGTTATCCATACTGGTGGAGAATGTTCCCACTCTACTGAAAGCCCCAATGCATCCAACTCACGTCTGACCATTTGAGCAAGGCAGAAATGTACCAGGAGAAGATAATCATATTAAGGGCTGACATTCAGATAACACTTTAAGGTTTGCAAAGCACTTTATGTGATCTCATTTTAATATGATAAAAACCCTAGAGGATAGGTGCTATTATCTCTACTTTACAGAAAAGTTCACTGAGGTCCAGAGGGATTGCATTATTTTCCTAGGGTCACACGGTCTGTGAGATGTAGGAAGTGTGGAAGGTGGCAAAGCCACCAATGTTCTTTGAAGCCTTTGCTTTAAAAGACAACCCCAGTCTTTTTTAAAGATAAAACCAGATTTTCTTTCTTTTTACCAGAAAATATATCACCTAAACTCCAAACCCTAAGCAAACAGGATCAGATCAAGAGATCTTAATAAACTATAGACATTTTTTTCTTAGACAACTCCCTCATCAATACAAGTGTAGGAAGAGCGAGAAAAGACGTGTTGTATTGTATCTCAACTCATTAGCAGTTAATGAAGCAGAGAATAACAGGAGTCCAGAAGGAGATAGTGAATGATATCATTGAAAAAGGCCAGGAAATGAAGACAGATAATGAGTGTAATGAGCCAACGCAGGAGCTTTCAGGTTTTCAAGTTTGGAGTCATAGATAACACCAGATGCTTTCTCCCAATGCATCTTTGAAAAAATACATGGAAAAATCATTTTAATGGTTGATGCTTCGATAATTCTATCCCCACAAGAAAGTATAGCTCTCAGCTCTATTTTTTGTCATAATAAATATTGAGAACTGGGTTTGATGCAGACCAAGGACTATTCCAAAGTGATTTTCAAGGGTTATCTTTTCTCCTTGCCCCCGAGCAATACTTTTTCCCATCTAAAGGACAAGTCCTTCACTAAGGTCATTTTTCCTTCTGATGTTTTGTTGTCATGTGAACATGACCCTAGCTTCTCCAATTTTGATTTCTTTACAGTTACTCTTGAAGGTCATTTCCTGTGTGGTGTTTAAAAAGTTCAAGAGACATAATTGCTGGGTAACAATTATTTTATTAATAATGCTAGCATGTCTGTTAATAAAATAATGGTCATTTGGTCATCTTTTGCTTAGACCAAGGACCCCTCATGATCGTGGGTCATAGTTTATATGTCCTTGGAAGAACAGGTATTCCTGAGGGTGGCAATCAACTCTGATTGGTTAATAATTAATGAGAGAGTGAATGTTATAATGAGAGGGCATAGGGGTACTTAATTTGGATCACTCAGCCTTAGTCAAAGAGACTTATCTATTTCCATATGACTTGTCTGATAAAAGGGAGGATCCACATTTTCCTAGACCTGCCTGAGCAAACACAATGAGCAGGAATGAACCAGTTAGCCCAAACCTAGGATTTCTTTTACTGTCTTTGATTAGATCTTAGCCATCCTTTTAAGTCTTTTAGAGAGATTTCCCAAACTGATTTCTGGATGAGGAAGTAGAAAAGGAAAAAAACCTTGGTTCTGATTCAATAATTAGTTCTCGATATGAGAGAAATAATCATTTCTCACACCGCTTACCAAGAGGATGGTGATCTGCATTGGTGGATAGGGTACCCATAGCACTGGAATTCAATGTCTTTGAAATATGCAAGTAAGAAATGCAGGAAATGGGCTTGGTTCCTGTCACAACATGACATGACTGGGAAACTCTATTCTCAGTATGAGGACCCCAATCACACTTAGTCTCAAAATCTATCTTGTGGATAGGGATTACAATCTGATCCTGGCTATGGGTTAATTTGAGCAAGAGCACAGAATCACAGAATCTTAGAAGTCATCTAAGCCAACCTTTACCTGGAGATTTACCATCCTCTACAATATCTCAAAGAGTTTTCCATTCTCCACTTAAAGACCACTAGTGACGGGGAACTCACTGTCTGCCCTAAGCAAATAGAATCAGGCCAAAAGATCTTAATAAACTATAGACAGTTTTTCTTAGACAACTCCTTCATAGAAGGAGGTTCTCCCCTGAGATTCCTTTTTATACCCACCTTCTGTTCCTTGTTCTCCTCTTTGGAGCCATGCCCACACAATCTGGGTCTCTCTCCCACATGACTGCCTTTCAAACACATGAAGACAATGACCATTCTCCCACTCACACCCTGCTCCTGCAAGCTACCTTTTCCCCTATGACCTCCCTCCCCATTTCCTTAACCAACTCCTGATGTTTCATTGTTTTATGAAGATGATCCTGAGTGAGTTAACTAGGAAAATGTGTGCTTTGGCCATTTCCTAAGGGAAAATTATGAAAAACCCTCACAAAAACTATCATCACTTAGACTGTGCTCTTCTCAATAGATTACATGGGTGAAAAATTCCCCAATCAAACAAAAACCAGAACTCAGACTGGTGAATTTATATGACCATTTCTTTTTTTGTTAGGGTTGATAAACATATGTCTTAAAGATCGTACAATTAAAAGAAAAAATGTATTTTCTTAGGTACACAATAGCTGCCTTATAGGTACAATATATTTTAAGAATGTATTAGTAGGGATATCTTTTGTTTTGACATAACAGACTCTTCCCAGCAGCCCTTCAAACAATACTGCTCTCCCTGCCCTCTCCAAAAGCATCTTCTCTGACAACGGTAATATAAAATCATCCAATGTAGTCATTGTGATGGGTAGGCTCCTTACTGCATTTGTGGTTTACCAATTGCTGACAGAAAGAAAGGGCCCATGCTTACATTTAATCACCATTTAATATCACCATCATCTGTCCTGTCTTCAGCCTGAGTTTTGTTGCTTCTCCACACAGTATCAAGATACACTTTGGTTGCAAATATGTATGCTTTTCTCTTGGTTCTTCTTTCTTTATTTTGTACTATTTCATAAAAGTCTTCCCATCTTCCCTGAAATCTTTGTAGTTGGCTGACCGTCTTTCATTCCTTCCTGCCTTCCTTCCGGCACAGATACTACTCAACAGCTGTCCATCATAACTAACCTGTTTCAGGTTTTCTTGATATGACAATAAAGCACCAACCACTAAAGCCTTCCCTGTGCTTCTCATTTTCTAACATATTAGATATTCAGCATCAGTAACAGCTATGGATGGAGCAGGAATGTGTCTAGCTGGAGCAACTCGAGAGGACCCCAAAGACCTTCCCAATAATGCCTGAAATTTCATTATAGAGCACTGGCCTACTTTAGGAATTTAATTATTGCTCTCTTCAATTGCCCTCTTGTCACAAAATAAAAACTCCTGGGAGAGGGAATGAATTCCAGGCCTTCCACTTTATCAACACTGAGGCCCCTCCCTTTCAAGACCCCTTGTCTTTACTGCTTCACATTTATCTGCAGGCATTCTCTTTTTATTTATTCTTTATAGATTTATGTTCTCCTTGTCTCCCCCACTAAAATGTGAGCCCCCTGCAAGTTTGGATTGTTTCATTCATTGTACTTGTATCCTCAGTACCAAGCCCAGTGCCTGGCACATAGTAGATGCTTGATAAACCTAATTTTTTCAGTGATCAGAAAGGTTAGGAGATAGCATAAGATCCTAGGGTGTCTGGGTGGAGAATAAGTACTACCACGCAGTAGTACCAAGGACAAAAGGCAAGTCATTGGGCCAGGGCCAGCTCAGAACAGAGGCTGTGCTGCTTCCAGTGGGACAAGGAGGCCCCATTTGAAACCAGTACAAGTGATAGGACGGTGATTGAACCAAAGTTTGGGGCTCCTTAGATCCCTTAGTCTTAAATTAGTTGCAAATGTAAATTTCTCATCCAAAATATTCCCCAACACGATTAAAATTCTGACCTCTTTGCCTACTTCACATGATTCCAATTTAGAGTGACAGTTTAAATAAAATGGAACTGAAGAGAATTTGATTTTATGCCTCACCATTAACAGTCATTTTCTCATTCTGCTCCACAAAGTAATGAGGTAAACAGGGGCCAGTAAAGTATGTGTATGCAAAGTGAGTAATTTATAAGCATTTAACATTAGGCTGGGTAGAGGAAAAGAGGAATTTTTTTGTTTGTTTGCAACTGGTGTAAAATTAACCCATTGTTCCCCCAAGATCACATTTCAGGAGTAAACCAAAAAATTTGCTTCCCCCAAGACACTGCCCCACTTCCATGAGCAGAATCCCTTTCTTCCCTAATTTTTGTGTAGCAAAGATAGGGACTCAGGGTCTATTAAAGCAGGGGACAAGTAGAGAAACATACAGTCTTTCAACATGGCCAGGAAAGGGAAGGTGTTTGGTCCTCTTCTAGAACTGAGAGAGGGAAGGGAATGTCTCTGCCACATGCTTGCTTTTTCTGCTTTCATCCAGATCTGCTCTCTACCTCCAAAGGAATGCTAAAGGATTTATGGGAGTGTGGATGGCTGACTGATAGAGGAGGACTGTTTCTGTCTACTTGCCAGCCTGTTTCAAATAAAGCCATTTTCATTATGCTCTTAATTCATTATTAGTGAATGATGGACCTTATCACTCTTGACACTCATACCACTCAATTCAATATTCTTAAAAAACCAAGTCTACCTTTCCCTAAATAATCTCTCCTTATGTGCTAGAGATAAGAAATAGAGGTAAGCATCCCACTCTGGCTAGGCATTGAGAGGATATCCTTCAATTTATAATGATTTTGAGTGGTTTTTTTTTTTGCTTTACTGTGATCAAGTGAGATAATGCATGTAAAAACATTCTTCAAACCTTAAAACCTACACAACTGAGAGCTGCTATTGTTATTATTAAATTAGTTAACTTGGGTAACAAGACATGCTATATTTCTTATAAAATTACAAATGCAGTTTACTATTTAAAAAAAAATGAAAGAGTGGCTTCCACTAATGTATTGCCCCAGGGTCACATATTCCCGAGTAGCTAGCCGAGGCCAGTTCCACCAGTGTCCCTTATCTGAATGGTGTTTTAGTGTTCGAATACCTAGCTGTGCCAGGCAAAGGGCTGGGAGCTGTCCAGGGTGCTCCTCCTCACTGATTCAAATCCGTCCTAAATTTTTTCCAAGGGGCCCATCATTTAGTTTTCTCTCCATGAAGTCAACTGGATGAGGCAGCGATCCTTCCTTTCTCTGAGTTCCCACTGTGTACATCCTCAGCATTGCTCTCTAATTCCTTCGGGTGTGTAGTCTTGTCTCCTCTTCCTCCTCCTTCTCAGAAAAAGTCACAGAACTTCAGAGTAGGAAAGGACCTCTGTGGGCATCTGGCTTAGGGGCTCTTAACCTGACATTCATGAACCCCTAATTTGGGGGAGTTGTGAACTTGTTTTAATATACATTTTGATAACTGTATTTTAATATAATTGGTTTTCTTTGTAATTTTATGTATTTTTAAAAAAACAACAAAAACATGATTCTGAAAAGGGCCCCATAGAGGCTAACAGGCTTCGATTTCATCCAACCATGCTTGAAAAAGAACCCCATACAACTCCTGCAACAAATGGTCATCCAGTTTCTGTTGGAAGCCCTTCAAGGAGGGCGATCCCACTGCCTTTGGGCAGCCCATTGCATTCTGGGCTAGCTCCATCCAAGAGTATGCTGGAGGCAGCTCATACAGGCTCAGGAAAGCTAATTGTTCAGTTTTCAGTGGGAGTCTTTACACCTCAGAAATTGGTAAATGCTACAAATCAAGGCTTGCTTTGTTGTTTTGCTGAGTGTTAAGACTTAAGGAAGTGATGGAGAAACTGTTAAAATGAATATTAGACTTAAAAGTGTGTACATTCCTCCCCCCAAAGCATGTCATTAAACATTTACCTTTGTACCCCTGGATCTATTCATGTCTTCTACTCCTAGGGCCAGGCATGCAGGAAACATGTTGATTCATCACAGATACAAAGGCCTTTTTCTCTAGGAGCTAAGGCCAGATGAGAGTGATACACCTACAAACCAACAGAGAAAAGCAGATCCCTGGACCAAACAACAAGAAATGAAAAATAAACCAAAGTCTTACATACTACAGAAGTAAATGGTTGTGATAAAGAGAAAAAAATACCCTAACTCCCAGAATTTCCAGATTTAGGGGGCAAAATATCTGGAGAAATCATCCTTTCTGTTTCAGGTAATAGTGAAAAGAGGGGCTTTCAGAAATATCCTGCCGGATGGAGGGAGGGAGAGCTGTGGAAGGAGGTACTCTAGGCTTCATGGGTACAGGAGTAACAGGTCTGGCCTAATAGAGATGGAGACCAGGAAGGCCTCAAATTCCCCAAATAGTTCCTTAGCTATGAAACAGTGTCTGAAATTCTCTTGCTGGAGGTGCCTCTCTGTCGGTTTTTATGTAATATTTTTTAAAGAGCAAGTATCCCTGGGAGTGGTACTACATCAAATGAATTCATTCTGAAGTGTTAATGTCCTGCCAGATTAACTTTCCTCAATATAACAATGAACCTGAGATAGGTGAAGACTAGGATAAGAAAGGGGGTACTAAGGGGAAATGGGAGGGCTGAATACCCACCTCACAACTTGGCTTAGGGTTAGGCTTTGTAAAGCAGTGCATTGGAAAAGAAATGAAATGCCCTCACAAGTGAAGAATGCCATTAGGTAATGAGACAGGGGTGGGTAAGGCTGTGCCACCACATTGAAACACAGGGGAGGGTCTTTTCATTTATTTACAGCTTTGGGGAGATATTTACAGGTGATGAATTCTTATTATCAGAGAACATATCAAAGGAATAACATTACTACCACTGCCCACGTGATAGCTATTTCCTGATATTTCTTGTGGCCTTCTGAGATTAAGCCATATTTTGTCTATACATAACAGATCTAGAAATTTGGCTGTTTGGAAGGGCTTAGTACAGCAACTCCCTACACTGGAGCAGATCATGACCTGTCTATAACTTAGAGTGTTGAGAGTTGCCTGAGGTTCAGAGAGACTAACTTGCTCAATGTTACACATTTAGTGAATATGAGATGCAGGATTTGAACACAGGGTCTGACCCCCAAGTCCAGCATTCTATCCATTTTGCAATTCTGTTTCTTGATTTTTGTTTCATAATCTTCCCTATTAACTCTGCCCTCTGTGGATGTTAGCTAGAGCAATAAGTGGCCATCTGCTGGCCTTCATTCGCTTTACATAATCATATATCACTAAATTTAGACCCAGAAGGGGTCTTCAAAATGATCTAGTCAAAGCTCCTCCTTTTAGAGAAGAGGAAACAGAAGCCCAGAGGATTCAGTGATTTGCCCAAGGTGACACAGGTAGTAAGTGGCAGGGCATGTATGTGACTCTGGGTAACAAATCCAGCATTTTTTCCCACTCTCCATTTATCTGCTCATAGTTGTAATGTCTGTGTTATTTGCCACCTTCTGTGCTTTCTTCTCCACTCTAGTACTTTCTGAAAGGGACTTTTACCCCACATTCCTGATGCTCCCATGCTCTCCTCACCCCATGCTATATTTGATTATTGCTTTACCCAAGACATCCTATAGTGGAGGGTAAACATTTTTTGAACATGTCTCCTACCAATAAATGAGTCTCCTTCTTCAGACAGATTTCTGTCTTTTGCTTCTAAATCCTTTCTACTACATTAATGTATTTGCTATCTAGAAACTGGAACTGATTTACCTGTTTCACACAAGTCCTGTTCCTCGTGAGTTTATAGCTCCAAAGTCCCTTTCTTTGTAAGGTTCTACTTGTTTGAAGGTGTTATTGTTACAGATTCTTGTGCCCTATTTATTCTCCTGCTGACTTCAGGTGAGGTCCCACTATGAAGCACAGAATAGTTAGGGGGCAGGGCCACCCAGAGCCAAGGGTCAAAGGATGAGTCAAGGCCAACATGAGGAATGCCAAGCACATCCAAGGTTGACACTGGGTTCTTCCACCCTGAAAGGCATCAACAACTAAAGGTGTCTGGATGTGGTGGGAAAAAGCCAGAACTTGGATTCATAGCCTATCTCTGGGTGATATTGGCAAGTCACCACGGGCACTTGGCTTATCCCTTTTGTAAACTTGTGATGATCCTATCTGTGCAACCCTCCCAGATTTTTTTTAAGGATCAAATGAGATCATATAGGGAAATGTGATATCCTCTGATGTCATCTCATCCAATGTGTACCTGACTGAGAAACCTTTCCTTAATTTACCCAACAAGTTTCTGCTTGAAAGACCTCCCTTTCCCATAGTGACAGTGAACCATTTACCTCTTTAGTTAGCCCACAATTATGTGAGTTAGCTCTAAATATTAGTAAGTTTTTCCCCACATCAGGTAGAATCAGATCTCTCTACAATTTCTACTCATTGCTTCTAGTTCTGCCTTCTGGCCTCAAGCAGATCAAGGCTAATACTTCTTCCATATGCAAACAAATTACTGAACATAGCTATCAAATCCCTCCTAAGGATTCTCTTCTCCAGGCTAGATGTCTACATTTCCTTCAGTCAATCCTTATATGGCATGATCTCCAGTTTCCTCAACATGCTGGAATTCCTTATCTGGAAACACTCCATTTTGTCAATATCCTCCCTAAAATGGAGCATCCAGAACTGAACACAACACTCTAGATGTGTTCCCTCAGCAATCCCATTCACTCTCCATACATATTGGATGAGATGACCTCTGAGGACTCTCCAGCAAGGGATGTGACATAAATCAGTGTAACCTTTTCAGCTAGAATTAGTGCTTTTGATCCCAAATTGTCAGAGAATTTTATTCAACAAAATTGGGAAGGTTTTTTTTAAATGATTTGAAAATCATAGCAATTTTTCATGTACCAAATATTACAAAAGCTATGAGATCTTGTGAATTATACAGAAGGTACAGATGCATAGCTGAAGACACTGAAGATGTATACCCTAGAGAAGACTCAGATGGGGTGTATAATAACTGTCAAACTATTTAAAGGCTTGTCATGTGAAGGAGGGATTAAGTATTTTCTGCTTGGCCACAGGTGGTAAAACTAGGGTTGCAGTTATATGTGGGAGACCAATATAAGGAACAAGGTCCTAACAATTAAAGTTGTCCCAAAATAGAATGACCTATCTTGGGAGTGAGAAAGCCACCAAAGGTACATGAGCAGGAGAGGGATAATCATACTTCAGTTAAAGGGCCTTTGAATTTGCTTCTGACTCTAGGGTTATGCAGTTATGCATCTATGCCTTGAGTTTCTCCACAGTTCTCATATGATTTCTTGGCTTCAAGAAAAATCTGGAATACTGTTTTTTTAGCAGAAAGCATGGTTTGGGATTATATATTATGAAGGACTAACACTGGCACTAAGATGTAGTCTCTGGTATGTGATGTTAATGCACCATTTCTACCTTGGGAGGAGAAGCACTGACTAGGCTAACAGGAGAGACCTACTTCAGTGCTGATACAAAGCAAGAGACTATATCTTCAAGACAGCATGGCCTGGGGCAAATCACTTACCCTATAAGCTACAGTTTCCTCAGGTGCAAAATGGAGATTGTAGATCGTAGAACATGAACTAGAAGAGACTCAAGGGCCAGTTAGTCCAGCTCACTGACTTTCTAAAAGAGAATGGACCATAATGCTGTAGGACCTTCCTCTCAGAGCTGCTGTGACAATCCTTCATAGTGGCCTTTCCTCAGCCACTCCCTCAGTCTTCTCTAAGTTAAACATCTCCAGTTCCTTCAACCAACGTTCATGTGATATGGGCTCAAGGCAGCTCTCCATCCTGACTGTCCTCATCTGGAAACTCTCAGCACCTCAGACTGAAGAAAACACTCCAGATGAGCTCTGCCAAGGGACTACCAGCTCCCCATTGGTAGAAAGTCTCCATCTCATAATGCAACCCAAGCTCAAGGTTGCTTTTTTGATTGCCACCTCACCTTGGTCCTTTACAATTGGCTTGTGGGCCACAAAAGCCACTCTTCTTTTTTGTTTGGAAAATGACACATTAGACTAAATGACTTCAATTGTGCTTTCCCCACTAATAATTTTATGATTCCCCCAACACAATGAAGCTTCTTAGGGCAAGGGATGCCTCCTTTTAGTCATGTGCATCTGCACACATTTCGTGCTTAATAAATGTTTGCATGATGAATTTCAAAACATATGATTTCTTAATACTATAAACTCTTTCCAAATATTGACACAATCAGTATCTTATTTTCTTTTTTTTAATATTTTTAGTTTTCAGCATTGATTTTCACAGGAGTTTGAATTACAAATTTTCTCCCCATTTCTACCCTCCCCCCCAGTCCAAGATGGTGTATATTCTGGTTGTCCTGTTCCCAGTCAGCCCTCCCTTCTGTCACCCCACTACCCTCCCATCCCCTTTTCCCTTTCTTTCTTCTAGGGCAAGATAAATTTCTATGCCCCATTGCCTGTGTATCTTATTTTCTACTTGCATGCAAAAACTTTTTTGTTTTGGTTTTTGAACATCTATTTTTAAAACTTTGAGTTCCAAATTCTCTCTCCTCTTCCCTTCCTACCCACCCTCCCTAAGAAGTCAAGCAATTCAGCATGGGCCACATGTGTATCATTATGTACAGCACTTCTACAACACTCACGTTGTGAAAGACTAACTATATTTTGCTTCTTCCT
>JAQQSZ010015451.1:0-11272 GCA_028646595.1 Phalanger gymnotis | reverse complement strand
GACCTGGGAATGCTTCATTTCATGCCAGCATTAAATTTCAACTAACAAGTTGCTGACCCTTGTCAGGCCCTCCGCTAACAGGTAACCAGAAGGAAAGGAAATAAAAGAAAAGACTGGAAATAACAATGCTTCTGTCCAAGTACTCCTTGTGCCTGATATGCCTAAATAGCCTTGTTCCCAGAGTCCTGGCCCCTTTCTCTGTGGCAGATATCTCTTCCCATCTTCTTTCTCAGATACATGAGCCTTATCAAGGCAATCTTTTCTTCAGGTTCAATGCCTTCTATATGCCTTATGAGAAATAGAAATCCTCTTTCAGTTTCTTTGATTCCCTAAACTGACTTTTAAAGTTTGCCAGGAGGCATGACTTAATACTCTTCATCCTATGGATCATAGAGTTACAAGGGATCTCAAAAGCATACGGAGGTGGGGAACATGTGGCCTTGAGGCCACACGTGTCTCTCTAGGTCCTCAAATGCAGCCCTTTGACTGAATACAGATTTCACAGAACAAGTTCCCTTAATAAAAGGATTTGTTCTGTAAAACTTGGACTTAGTCAAAAAGCCATACCCAAGGATCTAGAAGGCTACACGCGGCCTTGAGGCCATAGGTTCCCCACCCCTGATTTAGTACAATCTCCTCATTTTACAAAATAGAAAAATAAGGATCAGAGAGGTTTAATTCCTTGTCCAAAGTCACATCGACAGAAAGTAAGAGAACCTTGTTGTTTTTCCAATTCATTTGAAGGACTGATTTGTGCCCCACAAAGGCATCACCTGTTGTGGCCAAATATTTACAGTTAACAGGTTGTTATCTGGCTCCTTTTCTGTATGTTTTTGAAAGAACAACTTCTTTGCACTAGAATCACAAAAGAGAGTCTTTAGCATCTATAAATATTTTCCATGACACCAGTGGAAGCAAGCTGCACTAGATGGATTCAGTTCATGAAAAACTGATCATGGAAAGTGACAGTGGGAGACTGATGCTTTTATTAGTTACTATCCTGAACTGACTTCATTTATAAAGAGTAGAAACCTGATGTATCCCAGCTTTAATGACCAAACCCACAATGATGTCAAATTTCACTCAGCTATCCTAGGACAGCAACAAGAAAGCACAAGTAATCCAGGGAAATTCATGCAGCATTGTGCTGGAAAGATGAGATTTGGGGAATTGATTTCCAAAGATATATGCATCCTTTTGTTAATGCTTCAAAGTCCAAAATGTACTTTATTGATAAATAAGATTTCAAGAATAGAAAGACCTTTGGAAAAAGGCACGAGCAGTAATGGTTGCTGGAGCAAAGTAGTGTACAGTATGGAATGCTGGACTTGGAGTCAGGAAGCCCTGAGTTTTCATACTGTTACCTTGGGCAAGGTCCTCAATCTCTGTTAGCTTCAGTTTCCTCACCTGTATAATGGGAATAGTAATAGCAGCTATACAACAGGGTTGTCATAAAGATAAATTGCAATAACGTATGCGATATGTTTTGTAAAACTTAAAATGATACATATGCTAACTATTCTCCTCCTCCTCCTCCTTCTTCTCCTTCTCCTTCTCCTTCTCCCTCTCCCTCTTCTTCTTCTTCTTCTTCTTCTTCTTCTTCTTCTTCTTCTCCTTCTCCTTCTTCTCCTTCTCCTTCACTATTATTATTATTATTATAACATAATAGCAGAAAAATATGTGGATTTGAAACCAGAGAAAATGGTTTGAATTCTGATTCTGATCCTTATTGCCTATGTGACTTTAGGCAAATCGTTTTTCATCCCAATGTCTCAGATTCCTAAGAGACAGTTCCTTGAGGCAGTTGGATTATCAGCTCCCACCTATGGGGCAAGCCAGCTAGCCTAGCTTGAAGTAGCAAGGCATGCTTGGGGAGGAACAGGAAGCAGCATGTTCTGGGCAAGACACTTCCCACCTCTCCTCAGATCCTAATGGACAGAGCCTAGGATCATGAAACCTGAAACCTTAGAAATAACGGTGTCCCTCAGATTATTAGTAATGTTTCTGGCCAAGGCCTTGAAGTCCACTACAAGTGAGCAATCACTTGGGAGAAGGAACCTACCTTGTTCAACACCACTCACATTAATGGCTGACCAACTGCTGCCAATAGATGGCTAGATGGAAGAGCTCTGGGAATGGCTGCAACCCATTGACTATTAGCTTTCCTTTTAGCCTAGAACCCCTCCACCACCTCCACATCAAGTCAGCAGTCAGGGAAGCAACGCCTATGGAGAAAGGGTCAGATATCCCTACCAAGTCTTTCCTCCGTGGAAGACAACCTGAAAGAAATTTTGGCGTGAGCCAGGCATGTCAAAAGACCTCTCACCTTCTCTCAGACTATGCTAGGAATAGACAGGGATATTGGACCCCAAAACCTTGGGATTAACCATACAGTCTCTTTTTTCCTTCAACAGACCACAGTCCTACTACCAATACCAACTGCTGACTATTTGCCAATGATAAACATTTAGTATCCAAGAGCATCAAGAATGACAGCATGTCCTAGGCCCTCACCATTACTGCTTCCATATCAGCCCGTGTAATCCAACCTTCAGCCAGGGAATGAACCCCAATGGATATGCCCCACTGAAAACTACCAAAGATTTGTTGGCAGGGGAGGAGTTCTTGCTATTAAAGTCCTTGACATTGTCAAGGTTCAGCATCAGAAATACTTATGATTGTATCAGTAGAAATAACATAAAGAATATGCATTACTATCTGCTTTGTCCCTACACCCTAAAGACTGTGGGACCTTTCCATCTGGCTTATAGCTTCTTATATGTGTTGTCTTTCTCATGAGAATATGAGCTGTTTGTGATAAGGGATTGTCTTGCTTTTCAGTTTGTATCACCAACACATAGCTAAATACTTGCATTAATAATTAATCAATGACAAATAGATTATTAATTATGATTTAATTAATTAAATTTGGTTAATAAGGAATTAATAATATTCATTAATTTATTTACTCATAGTCCTTTTTAGTTATAAATCTTATGATCCCATTAATAATTTAAGGGGAGATTCTGTAGATGTCTGGGAGGACCTCACAAACCACCAGCAGGTCTTTCTGAGAACCATGATTCTTATAAAAGAATTCATATAGTAGTTATATATATACATATATATATACATATATATACATATATATACATATATATATACATATATATATATATGAATTGAGGTATTCCAACTTGACAATGGAAGTATTTAGAAACTCCAGGAAATAAAAAACATCCTAATGAAAACATCTGCAACCAAACATTCCAGGAGCAAGACAGTTATGAAAAAAATCTGATCACTGGAGACATAAAAAGATAGTTTTAGGGGACCACTCTTTTATTACAATAATTTGAAGACCCAAATAGCTTTTTAGGTAAGAAAGGCATTTAAATCCCAATCCATTTTACAGATTATTACCTTTCCTAAGTCCTTCATTAAAGGCAAAATGGCCTTTCTGTTGTTGCTTCCCAAACTCAGGACTTCTTCTCATGACTTCCTGCCCTGGTATAGGTTGTGTTCTCCATGTGTGGAATTCACCGCCTCCTCAGCTCTACCTCTTTCATTTGCTAGTTTCCTTTAAAGCTGGGCTTATATGTCACTTTTTAAGGGAAGCCTTGACTGGTCCCCCTAGTTAGCAGAGCTTTCTCCTTTCCTAAATCATCACATATTTACCTATCTGTGTACATGGTGCACTCTCCAGTAGAATGTAAGCTCCTTGAGGTCAGGAATGATGTTTCCCCTCCCCCCATTTGTATTCTCCAGGGTCCAGTACACTATCTTCCATATAGTAGGCACTAATCAATGCTTTCTGGTTGGTCATTTAGTGTAAGCGCTCAATTTATACCACTGAAACTTTGGCCATGAGGATCCTGTGTTATATTCCTTTTCTCTTGAGTGAGGTTTTCCTTTGGAGATGCTATGCTGATTCAAGTAGATTTAATTTCCTATGTGATTATGTCTTTTCTATGATGTATGGGTCTTTCCTCATATCCTAAGAGCAATAACAGGATTAAAGGCATTCCACAAAAGGCATTTCCTTACGGGCAGTGATATGAGTCCCCAAATAATAATCCCCCCACCTTCCTGGTGCTCATATCTCACACAATGATGGTCTGTTCCAATCTTCCCCAGTGCTGCAAAACATTTTCAAGTCTGCAATGTCATTCATCTAGATAACAGGTAGAGTTCACTTATATCCACTTACCTTTCAAATATTTTTCAAAGCCTTCTCTCATCTCTTGTGTGAATTATTGAATGTCTCTAAACAAGGGTGCTCTCCATCAATGCCCACCTTTTTTTCTGTGTGCTCTCTGACATTCAAGTTGATCTGTTGAATATGTGACAGCCTGAGACAAAGATGCCTGAAGAAGAGGGGAACAAAGAGGCAAAATAAATCCATATAAAATGTTCCTGTTATCACCTGGATTCAATAACTAAAGTCCATTTTTGGATCTCATACCTGCTTTTTTGTGGGAGGGGTGATAAAAAAAACCTATGGATTTTAGAGAAAATGTTTTGGTGAAGTCTATCTCTCAGACTTCCAAGTCACTACTCGGTCTACTGAAAATAGAAAAAAAAAATTAAAAGATGCTCTACTACAGTCCACTCATGGGAAAAAGGGGGTTGCCAAAGGCATTCGGGAATCCAGAAGGACCCAGGGAGATATATTGTGCTGTGGCAATTCTGCTCTTTCTAAAGAGTTTCAAGTTTAATGACAAAGGGAGAAGCACATTTTCTGTCTCTCAGTAGCTTTCATTCTAGGTGAATGGATTGTCCCAAACCATTAAGGTTGAAGGAAAAGAAGAATTTATTCCCTGCTTTGTCAGTAAATGGCTTGTTTCCTCCTCCTGATTAAAATGAAACATATTTTCATTTACATGATGATTATCCTCAATGGATTTCAGTATTAATGTTTGTTAAATGATAAAACATACATATTTAGAGAAGATAATCTACAAACCAAAAGGCAAGGTGAAGTGAGGTGACATTTATTAAGTGTACTAAATGCTGGGGACACAATTACAAGCAAAAAGAAAAACCGTCTCTACCTTCAAGAAGCTTACCTTCTAGGGAGCCAAGATGGCATAGTTACCAGCAAATTGCCCTAATCCTCCCATAGTCACCTACAAACAACAATAAAATAGCACCCTAAAACAAGTCCTAGAAGAGCAAAACCAGCAAAAGGATAGGGTGAAATGATATCTTAGCCCAAGAAACTTTGATTATCAGCAAGAAATGTCTGTCTGACTTGGATAAAAGGAGAATTCAGTCCAGGACTGGAAGCATTCAAGCAAGGTAGTAGCAAGCCCCACCTCAGCAAATCGGAGCCGCCATACAGTGGAGCAGACAAATGCCAATACCAGGACCCCCAGTTGCTTCAGCATAGCCAGAGAAAATGGCAGACTCCAGATGTGAGAACCTCCAAATGTTTCAGCATAGCCTGGGCAACCCAGTAGATACCAAGCCTATAGGTACCTGAGCAAGAAGGTAGCCACTAGTGCTAGGACCCTGGCATATTATTCAGCTTAACCTCAGGCAAATAGGCAGCCCCCAGAGGCCAGACCACCACATGCTTCAGTGTAATGCTGGGCAAATGCAGAAACACCTTACCAGCCTCAGTACCTACCAGACACCAGCACTAGGATCCCAGCTCAGCACCAGGTAGGCTGCCAGACTCCTATGGCCAGCTGCCCTCCACTACACCCCTCAGCACCAGACACCAGGGTCCCCTGTGGGACTCAAAGCAACATAAGTGCAGCACAAGGCAAACAGCCTGGGTGTGCAGCCCCTGGCATGAGAAGCCTGAGACAGTGTCACTTCCACCCTGGGAGCAGAGCTCAAATTTAAAAGAAAAGAAAAGGCCAAAAAAAGATGAGCAAAAATAAAAACAACAACAAAGAATCTGACCAAAGAAAGTTAAAGTTATTATGATGACAAGTCAGATGAAGACAATCTCAGAAGAGGACAACAATGTTAAAACACATATGGGCAAAACCCCAAAGAAAAATGAAAAGTGAAATGAAGCCCACAAAGAAATCATAGAAGAGCTCAACAAGGAGCTTAAAATCATATAAGAAAGGTAGAAGAAAAATGGGAAAAGAAATGAGAGAGATGCAAGAGAATTATGAAAAAGAACCAACAGCTTTGATAAAGAAAACAACTGATTAAAAAGTAGAAGTGGCTAAATGGAAAAGAAGAAACAAAAATCTGCTGAAGAAAACAACTCCTTAAAAAGTACAATTAGTCAAATGGAAAAGGAAGTACAAAAGCTAACTAAGGAAAACAACTCCTTAAATTTAGAATTGGGCAAGTGGAAATGCCTGACTCTATGAGACATCAAGAGTCAATCAAACAAATTCAAAGGAATGAAAAAAAAAGGAAGAAAATGAACACTACTCCATTGGAAAAGCAACTAACTTGGAAAATAGTTCCAGGAGAGACAATGCCAGAATCATTGGAGTACCTGAAAGCCATAATCAAACAGAGGACCTGGACATCATCTTTCAGGAAATTATCCTGGAACCAGAGGGCAAAATAGGCATTGAGAGATTCCACTAATCACCTAGGAAAGAGTTCTCAAAATAAAAACTCTAAGGAATGTTATAGCCAGATTACAGAAATATCAGGTCAAGTAAAAAGTACTGCAAGTGGCCAGAAAGAAACAATTCAAATATTGTGGAGTCACAATCAGGATTACACAAGACTTAACAGCTGCAAGCTTAAAGGATCAGAGGTCTTGGAACATGATATTCTGGAAGGCAAAAGACCTAGGACTATAATTAAGAATTACCTATCTGGTGAAATTAATCATGATACTTCAAGAGAAAAAAAAATGGTTATTCATTTAAATAGAAGGATTTCAAGCTTTCATAAGAAGACCAGAATTAAACAAAAAAAAAATTGTCTCTGATACCAAGAACCAAAAGAAGCCTAAAAAAGGAAAAAGTGAAAAGAAAACATAAGGGATTAAATGGACCTGAACAGTTTACATCCCTACATGGGAAGGTAATACTTGAAATTCTTAAAAACGGCACCACTAATAGTACAGCCATAGTACAACTAGAAGGACTATACATAGAGGGTATAGGTATAAAATGAATTTGAGGAAATTATATAAAAATAATTAAGAGATGAGAAAAAGAGGTACCCTGGGTGCAGAAGGAAAGGAGAGGTAGAATGGGGTACATTTTTTTCGTATAGTCACCAGAGACCTATTACAGTGGAGGGAAAGATGGGAGGATGTATAATGTTCATTGCTTGAACCTTATTCTCATCAATATTGGCTCAAAGAGGGAATAATATTCACAATTCATTGAATATAGGAATGTAACTTACAAGACAGAGAAGTAGGAGGGGAGGAGATTAAGTAAAGTGTGGGGGGTGGGGATAGGAATTAACATAAAAGAGGGCAGATTGGGGGAGGAAGTACATAGAAGGAAAACACTATTGGGGAAGGAAAGGGTGAGGGGAAAGAAAGAACAAAAAGGAGGAAAAATAGCATGGAGGGAAGTACACAGTTGGTAATCATATCTGTACATATTAATGGGAAGAACTCTCCTACAAAACAGAAGCAGATAGCAGAATGGATCAAAAACTAGAAGGCTACACTATGTTTTTTACAAGAAACATACCTGAAACAGAGAGATACACACAGAGTAAAGGTAAGGGGCTGGAGCAGTATTTATTTTGCCTAATTAAAAGAGATAAGGAAGGAAACTACGTCTTTCTGAAAGGTACCATAGACAATGAAGTAATATAATATTAAATGTGTGTGCACCGAGTGATATAGCATCCAAATTCTTCAAGGATAAGTTAAGTGAGTTATAGGTTCATGACCAAATAAGAGACAGAGAACATTACCAAATTTTTAAAGAATATAAATTTGATTGTATTAAATTAAAAACCTTTTTCATAGGGAAATCCAATGAAACAAAGATTAGAAGGAAAGCAGAAAGGTAGGAAACAATCTTTACAATGTGTCTCTCATAAAGGCCTCATTTCTTAAATATATAGAGAACTGAGTCAAATTTATAAGAATATAAGTCATTCCCCAACTGATAATGGTCAAAAGATATAGACAGTTTTCGGATGAAGAAATCAAAGCTATCTATAGGCATATGAAGAATTACTCTATATCACTTTTGATTAGAGAAATTCAAATTAAAACAACTCTGAGGTACCACCTCACACCTATCAGATTGGCTAATATGGCAAAAAAGGAGAAAGATATATGTTGGCGACAACGTGGGAAAATAGGGACACTAATGCACTCTTGGTGCAGTTGAGCACTGATCCAATCATTCTGGAGAGCAATTTGGAACTGTGCCCAAAGGGCTATAAAAATATGTATGCCCTTTGATCTAGCAATACCACTAGTAGGTCTATATCCCAAAGAGATCATAAAAATGGAAAAAAGACTTACATGTGAAAAAAAATATTTATAGCAGTCCTTTTTGTCGTGGCAAAATATTGGAAATTGAGGGGATGCTCATTAATTGCAGAATGGCATGACAAGCTGTGGTATATGAATGTAATGGAATACTATTGTACAAAACAAAAAACTATAAACAGGCACATTTCAGAAAAAAACCCTGGAAACACTTATATGAACTGATGCAAAGTGAAATGAGCAGAAGCAGGAAAACTAGGTACACAGTATCAGCAACATTATTTGATGATCCAATGCAATAAAGATTACAAGGAAAGCAGAAAGCTGGGAAATGATCTTTATAGCAAGTGCCTATGATAATAGCCTGATAATATATAGAGAACTGAATCAAATTTACAAGAATACAAGTTACTCTCCAATTGATAAATGGCAAAAGGATATGAACAGGCAATTTTCAGATGAAGAAATTAAAGCTATCTATACCGATATGAAAAAAATGCTCTAAATCGCTATTGATTATAGAAATGTAAATTAAAACAACTCTGAGGTACTACCTCACACCTATCAGATTGGTTAATGTGACAGAAAAGGAAAATGATAAATATTGAAGAAGATGTGGGAAAAGTGGAACACATGCATTGTTGGTAGAGTTGTGAACTGATCCAACTATTCTGTAGAACAATTTGGACCTATGCCCAAAGAGCTATAAAAATGTGCACACCCTTTCATCCAGCAATACCACAACTAGGTCTGTAACCCAAAGACATCACAAAAAAGGGGAAAGGACCCCATATACAAAAATGTTTATAGCAGTTCTTTTTGTGGTGTACAAGAATCGGAAATTGAGGAGATGCCCATCAACTGGAGAATGGGTAAATAAGTTGTGTTATATGATTGTAATGAAGTACTATTGTGCTGTAAGAGATGATGACTTGGCAGATGTGAGAAAAACCTAGAACAACTTACATGAACTGATGCTGAATAAAGGGAGCAGAACTAGAACATTGTACCCAGTAATGGCAACTTTGTGAGATGACCAACTTTGATAGACTTAGTTCTTCTCAGCAATGCAATGATATGACAATTATGAGGGATTAATGATGGAAAATGATATTCACATCCAGAGAAAGAAGTACAGAGTCCGAATACAGAGCAAAGCATACTATTTTCTCTTTTTTTTTTTCTTTCTCATGGCTTTTCCCTTTGGTTCTGATTCTTCTTTCACAACATGACTAATGTGGTAATATATGTAAAAAAGATGATTGCACATGAAACTGCAAATCTATTATCTACAACTTACCATTCCTGTTAAACATAAAATAAAGTTATCATAAAAAAGAAAACATTGTGTGATGATCAGCTATAAATACCTCATCTCTTCTCAGCAACACAATGATCTAAGACAAGTACAAAGGACTCACGAAGGAAAATGCTATACACATCCAGATAAATAACCGATGGACTCTGAATGCAGATCAAAGCATACTTTTTTTTACTTCTTTATTCTTTTTTGTTTTTTTTTCTTTTGATCTGTTTCTTCTTTTACAACTATGACTAATATGGAAATATGTTTTATATGATAGCACATGTTTAACCTATATCAAATTGCCTACCATTTTAGGAAGAGGGGAGAGGAGGGAGGGTGAAAAATTTAGAACTCAAAATATTGTAAAAATGAATGCTAAAAATTGTCTTGACATGTAATTGGGAAAAACCCCACTAAAATACCTTTTTACAAAAAAGTTTACCTTCTATTGAAGGTAAGATACAGAAGAGAGAGGAGAAAAGGAATGGTGAAAGAAGGTGCCCGTGAGGACATCATGGCATAGTCAGGAAGACAGTTTCCCTAAATGGAAGTCCTAGGAAAAACTCACTGATGAGAGAAGGGGGTGATGACATTCCAGAATAAGCAAGCATGTTCCAGGTTAAGAAGGCCAAAGAGGCTAAAAGTTGAAGTAAAAACAAAAACAAAATGCTTTCTCCTCTTGTCAGAATTTTCTTTAGTCAATTTAGTGCCCTTCCTTGGTAGCCAAATGTGAAAATTGACTTAAATTGTAATATATTCTTAGTAATTTCATTGCTAAAAAAGAAACATAAAAACTTAATAAATGTGTATTGACTTATTAACTTCTGGTACAAAACTATACACTGTGGCAAACCATCAAATATTGATGAAATATAGTCATTTGATTCATGTTTTAAGCTTGCTAACCTGGGTTGGCCAAAGGTGTGACTGAGATCTGGCTAGGGCACTTCATTGTGGGCTTAGAGCTGGGTGGTGTCATAGAGTCAAGGTGAAAGATTGCTTATTCAGGAAAATTGTTCCAGTCTAGGGCTCAGATTGAGACTAATCAGAAACAGAGGGCCCAGTTAGTGTTTACTTAAACAGTCAGGTGTCAAGGCCAAAAATAAATTGGTTGTTCCAGGAAAGGTCATTCAAGAACATAGTCAGATCATCATTACTAGGGCATATATTGTACAGAGGATATTGCAGGTGGGGAACTAGCATCTGCGTAGTCATAAACTCACAGACTATAAAAATGTTATAATGAGTGTAGCCCATGATTCCAAGCCTGGGGCATTTTTCATACCTCTGAATATTCAAAAAGAGACCTTAATTGGTAGAGAGAATGCAGACATGATGTTGTATGTCTGCATTAGGGTAAAGTTGGTGCCAGAGAAACTTGGGAGAAATACACGTGTGTTTTCAATGTCTATTGGTACCGACTCTAGGGAAGAAAGAAAGAAAGAAAGAAAGAAAGAAAGAAAGAAAGAAAGAAAGAAAGAAAGAAAGGAAGGAAGGAAGGAAGGAAGGAAGGAAGGAAGGAAGGAAGGAAGGAAGGAAGGAAGGAAGGAAGGAAGGAAGGAAGGAAGGAA
>JAQQSZ010015450.1:0-11272 GCA_028646595.1 Phalanger gymnotis | reverse complement strand
GGGGGTCTCCTTTAGCAAGTCATTGATTTGTTTTTCATGATTTTCCCACATCACTCTCATTTCTCTTCTCAATTTTTCCTCTACTTCTCTAACTTGCTTTTCCAAATCCTTTTTGAGCTCTTCCATGGACAGAGACCAATTAATGTTTTTTTGGAGGCTTTTGATGTAGGCTCTTTGACTTAGTTGACATCTTCTGGCTGCATGTTTTGGTCTTTGTCACCAGTGAAAGTTTCCAAAATCTGAGTCTGAATCTGAATCCATTTTCACTGCCTGGCCATGTTTCCAGCCAACTACTTGACCCTTGAGTTTTTTGTTGGAGTATGACTGCTTGTAGAGTACAGAGTACTTTGTCCCAAGCTTGAGGGGCTGTGCTGTTGTTTCCAGAGCTATTTCTACACAGAAAGCTGTGCCATACCAGCACTCTTCCTCCCCCAAGAACCACCAACAGGGACTGTGACTCAGATCTAAGCAGGCTCTGTTCTCCTGCTCTGATCTGCCACTTAATTCCTCCCACCAGGTGGGCCTGGGGCCTGAAGCAACTGCAGTTGTAGCTTTGTAAGCAGCCTCAGAGCTGCAGCACCTCTGCTACCCTTGGGGCAGTGGCCAACAGTGAAGTCCTTTCACTCTGTCCCTGAAGTTTTTCCTACTAACCTTCTCTGCTGTCTTTGGTTTTTGTGGGTTTAGAAGTCTGATAACAGCAACAGCTCACTGATTCAGGGTCCTATGGCCTGTTCTGCCTGGCTCCTGGTCTGGTTGGTCCTCAAGCGGCCCACACTGGGCTCTACTCTGCTCCACATTCAAGCTGTCTTCAGCTAGAGCCCTGCTTCCCTCTGCTATTTAGTGGGTTCTGCAGTTTTAGCATTTGTTCAGAGCCATTTTGTAGGTATTTGGAGGGTCCTCAGGGAGAGCTTTAGGTGAGTCCCTGCTTTCCAATCATCATCTTGCACTGAGATTTTAACTTTTTGATGACCAAAAATGTTCACACGTGAAAATGCAAAACATGATAAAGTACTGAGAACTAGTTTTGTTGTTATTGTTGTTTGTTTGTTTGTTTCATTCAGAGCAAATGGTTAAAAATTTCATAAGAGACTATTAAAGTCATTTGGAAAAGAAAAGTAGATGTTCAGGACAGGGAAAGGAAAATGAATGCCCACAATATATTTCAGTTTCCTGGAGGTACAAAGGGTCTTTGGCATATTATAGATATTGTTTATTAGTTAGAAATTCCAGAAGGACATAATCCAAATATTTGATTGAACAACTAGAGTGCAGATGTGACTCAGTGTAGATAAAGGAAAAGTTATGCATACCATGGGAAATAATTAAAATTGTCTGTACACACTTACAAATTAAACAGAACCTCTCAGGAAATATACCAAGGGAATACTACAAATGACTAAATGAATGTGTCTGTTGAGACAGTCCAAAAGTTCTAATAATATACTGATCTGCCCAGATGTAATAAAAAAGAATAGAGTACACTTCATAATCATTCTGATGGTGCAGAGTTCAGTTTTCAAATGTTTGGAGTCAAGGATTCAGTGAAACATACTAAACCAAAATAATTAACTGATATTAAAATTGTTATTATTTCTTGTAATAAAGTGGTAATTTTTTAAATACTAGGGTACTCATAAGGTGACTTGAATATATTGTAATACATAAAGGAATACATACAGTGAATCTGTAATGCTGAACTTCTGGATTTGCAGGGGGATAAAAACATTGTCTTGCTGAGAAATTTCTGAGAAAGCTATTTATTTCACTCAATCCTATCTAGTTTCTTTGTCAAACTAGGTGGATCTGTTCTATGCTGATCAGAAATCATTAAAAGAGCACGTGAATAAGAATAGAGAAGCAATATAATATTAAATGGAAGCTTATTCTATGTACCTGATACAAATCAAACACATTAAAACCCTTAATGACCTTTTACAAAGTAACAGTGCAATAGCCTCAAATGAGAACAATATTTCATCTCGTCTTCCTTGGAAAACCTCATAACTATATAATTTATTTTCCATTTTCCTTTTCTCATTTTTTCACCATCCAGGGCATAATAGCATTATCTACAGGAGGATGGCACAATTATGTGACAGTTATTTCCAACGTTTTTCAAAATGAAAACCAAAATAGAATAAAAATATGGCCTTTAGAAGAAAAAAAGCCCATGAAACTCTGCGCTCTACAAGAATAAATATGCTTCAGTCGCTCTCAAGTACTTTTATTTACTTCCATCCGTGGTAACATTTAGGTTATGACATTTCACGGTTTTGTGTTGACTTTGTCATCAGCGCTAACAGTATCTGAGATGAAAGATAGGCTTTACCCATATTCTATAAGAGCAGATCAATTAGAATGACATAATACCTAATCTCTATCCTGCTTCAAATGTTTCGGAAAATATTATGTAAAACCCAGGCACTTCAAGAATTTGCTATCTGCTTTTCTTCAAGGGCTACATTTCCATCATTACTCAGTACATCTCTTCCTTCAAACTCTCATTATTACGCTTCTCCTAGTTCAGGTTCATAACACTGCACACCTCAACTGTTGCAATGGCTTCCCACATGGTTTTATTCTTTCCAGGCTTGGCCCCTTGTCATTCATCTTGCCAACTGCTGCCAGTTTAATCTCCTTCCTGCTACATAATAAAGATCAAGTTATATACCCTAGCACTCAAGGCCCTCCATAATTTATTCATCTAGAAAATATTTATTCAATTTTTACCATGTACAAAGCACCATATTGAGGCCAGAATATACAAGGACAAAACTAAAAAAAAAAAACAGGCTGATCTCTCAAGGACAGTCAATGGGGGAAAATATTTATACAAATATACCCATATAATAATTTGAAGAGAAAAACACACAAACAACCAGAGGGATCATGGAAGGATTCTTATCTTTTCACTGCTTTTTACAATGGGTCTTTTGATGCAGACAATTTGTTCCCATAATTAACCAACTCATTGATTATATTTATATTACTCCGAGTAGTTGTAGTGTCTTCCTCCCATCTTCAACTATTGAAGGATTAAGCTTAACCTTAAATTAAACTCTACCTGAAAGCCATTATAGTTCATTGGAAAACATTTTGGATTTTGAATTAAGAGACTAGGTTTTGTCCTCTAGTGCCAATTGTTTTTTTTTCGCCCTCTGTGTAACCATGATTAATAAAGTCACTTGAAACTTCTGAACGTGTTTCGTCATCATCAAAATGGGGGTGACAATCTTACTACTACCTACTCCACAGGATCTATTAGGCGAAAGTACTGTCTAAAACCTTTTATTTTCATTTCACCACATTAAAAATAATAATACTTATGTAGCACTTTAAAATATAAAAAGTACCATTTTAACAATTGTGTCAGGTGGGTAGTTTAAATATTATGGTTAGATTTTATAGATGCGTAAACTGAATGTGGCTGGAGGGTAAAGTGAGTTAGCCTCTTCCCAAAAAGTAGCCAAGTGACAGAGCTAGAACTCAGACTTATTTTTACTGTTTCCTTCCAGTACACCATGCTGCCTCTCCAAGTGGAACTTAATTGACTTGTCCACATTCACGTAGTCTCTCCCCATTAAAGTGTATGCTCGTTGAGAATTGAAACTTCTTCTTTTTTGTCTTATACCCCACGTGCCTGGCACAGTGCTTAGTGTATTTGTCTAAACCTGTGATTTTATTGATTTAAGACTCTCCTTTTCCCCCTGAGATCAGCAATTAGTCTGCAACAGTCATAGGGCATTGACTGGGCACTGAGAGGTTGTATGTTTCTGAGTTGTGGTCTTCTTGATTTTAAGGTAAGCTCTCTAACAAGCACATCACCTTTCACTTGCAGATATTATATACTTAATAATAAATGTTTATTGAATTGAATTTAAGTAAAATTAATTGAGTTGGCTTAAGTACTAAAGATTATTTTTCCTCATGACAGAAATTGTTTCTCCTTGCTGTGTGAACCAACAAGTCTTAGTTTATAGCACTCACATAACAAGCTATGGCATATCATTGCATATTTTGCACATAAAGTAACCTTCCTTTTTATTGCAAACACCTTGGGATGAGAGACCAAGTATTTTAATAGCTTTACATATCACAGAGAACTTAGCACAAATCTTTGTGTGTGACATTGTTCTTTACTCTAAATTCCTTGACCCCTTCGCAAATTCTATTATGGCTGGTTCTTTGTCACACCCTACCTCTGAATTACTGATAACATTTTCCCCCTCTGCTCCTACTAATATGCTACAAAGAAGTCATTCAATTGTACTAACTGGGACCAATACAGATTTATGGTACTTAATCACAACTTGGCTCTCAGTGTAGCAAAGCAATATTTTTACTCATCATTAATTCATTCTTTTCAACCACTCTCCTGCACCAACACTATTCCAAACCTTTTATTCTCAAGCATCTCACATAGTCCCCTCTCATGACCCTCTCAGCTGAAGCATTTGTATCATACTTTATTTTAAAAATAGAATACATTTGTTAGGAGCTCCATTTTCTTTCCCCATCTACATCTCAAAATGCCATGCAATCAGGCCTCATTATTTCCTCTTTAAATCAGTCTTTAATGAAGAGGTGATGTTTCACTTTACCAAGGGCAAGCCCTCTTTGTGCAACTTTTACCAATTCTCCTTTGGCTTCTGCAGTGAATTGTCCCAAAATTTTGTCCCCTTTCCCCTATTTTGAATCTTCAATTTCTCTGTATCTAAATATATTTTTAATTCTATTTGCATAAGTCTCAGATCTATTTGTCTGCCCCTAATCTCTTTTCTGATCTACATTCTTTCATTTTAACTCCCTATTAGACATCTGGATTTCTCATGAATCTATATATCTCTTAAAATCAACATGTCCAAAATTTGAAGTCATTTTCTTTTCTACAAACTCTTGCTCTGACGCACATCACATAATCAATCAATGCCAAATTTTATGCTTTCAACCTCCACACATCTCACATCTGTCTCTCTCTATTCACACAGCCATCATCCTGGTTTAGGCTACCATTGTGTTTCATTTGTACTATTATGATAGCCTTCAGATGTGTTTCTCTGCATCAAGTTTCCATCACATCTATTATATAACTGTCAATGTGATTCTCATAAAGTTCAGCTATGACCATGTTACTTCCTGACTAAATATGCACTAGGGACTTTGGGAGTAAATACAAATTCCTCTGCTTGGCATTTAAAAGGTTTGTTAACCAGCCTCCAACTTACATTTATAGTTTTATAGATTACTTTCTTCCATGCATTCTATGATCCAGAAAAAATAGCCTTTTTTGTCTTTCATGCTCAAAGAGTACAAAAATAATTTCATGATGTCAAGGTCAATGTACAATATGTCTTTCTGTGGGTGATTATACAATATGAGCTTTAAAGGCTCTACCACAGGCCAGGTATAAATATATTCTTTAGGACCGTTTTGGAGGAGATATCTTTAAATTTGTATATCTCATATTTTTTGTTACCTTAATTTAGCTTTACTCGTAGAGCACAAGACCTTCTTTGATGCAGGCATACCATGTTGGACAATGCTGTTGCACCATCTATCAAGTCTCACAACAATACCAAAGTTCTTCAGAGAGATTTTGAGAGCGTCCTTGTATTGCTTCATCTGATCGCCATGTGAGTGTTTGTCTTGTGTGAGTTTTCCATAAAATAGTCTTTTGGGCAAGTTTGTATTAGCATTCTGGCAATTTGGCCAGTCCATAGAGTTCTCTGCAGTAGTTCCAATGTGTGTCAATTCAGCTTGAGAAAGTCCATCGGTGTCTAGTACTTTATCTTGCCAAGTGACCTTCAGAATCTTTCTAAAAGAATTCAAATGAAAGTGGTTCAATTTTGTGGCATGGCACTGGCAGACATTCTGGATTTCACAGGCATAAAACAATGACATCAGTCAGCACAATTACTCTGTAGACCTTCAGTTTGGTAGGCAGCCTAATACATCTCCCACACATCCTTTCAGAGGCTTTCAATTTCAAAGCTACCTCTGGCAATGTGTGTGCCAACCTCTTCATCTATGTCTACATCCTTGGAAAGTATACTGTCAAGGTAAGTGATCTTATCCACAATCTTCGAAATTTCTCCATTAGCTGTAACAGATGATTTCATACATGTATAGTGTGGTGCTGGCAAACCTCCGTTTTCTTGGGATAATTGTTAAGCCAAAATTAGCACATGTGACAGAGAATTGATCTGTACTTTGCTGCATCTAAGCCTCAGGAACTGCACTGAGCACACAATGGCCAGTGAACAAAAAGTCATGCACCAATTGCCCCTCCACTTTAATCTTGGCTTATAGCCTGTTCAAGTTGAACTTGATGAAATTTCCATCCTTGTTAAAGGCATCTGACAACATGGCTGAAAACATCATGCCAAAAAGCATGGAAGCAAGAAAACTCCTGCTTCATTCCACTGTTGACTGGGAAAGCATGAGAGCATTTCTATTATCTAGAACCCATGCAAGCATGCCAACATTAAACTGACATACAATAATTGAAGAACTGCAGACACATTTCACCATGATCTTCCACAGGTCTTCACAACAAACAATATCAAATGCCTTGGTTAGTTCAATGAACATTGTGTACAGACCTCTGTTCTGCTGCTGGCATTTCTCCTGGAGTTATCAAGTAGCAAATACTACATCAACCATTCCTCAGCACTTTTTGAAGCTACACTGGCTCTTGGGTAGATGACCATTTCCAGGTGAAGGATCAGCTAATTAAGGAGAACTCTAGCAAGAATCTTACCAATAATTACTAAGAGAGATGCACCTCCGCATGGCAGTCACAAGGCAAACTATTTCCTTTTCCTTTACAGAGATGGACAATGGAGGTATCCTTGAATTCCTGGAGATAACCTCTTCATGCTATATAACCCAGAAGATTTCACTAAGCTTTTGTATGAGTGGTGGACTTCATACCTTGTAAATTTCAGTTGAAATAGAATTGGCAACAGGCACTTAGCCACATGAGAGGGTCATAATGCATTCAAAACCTCTTCTTCAGTGGGAGGTTCTGCTGGAGAGAGAGTAATATACAGTCAATAGATTATACTTTGGTTGTTGATGGCGTATTGAGAATCATATGCGAATGACTAGCTCATCTCTCTAGAATCATGTCCTTGTCATTGATCACTGTGGCTCTACCAGCACTGAGTTGTTGATATGCACCAGAAGTCTTTAGTCTGTAACTAGCCTTCAAGGCCTTGTAAAAATGTTCGGCTGGTACTATCAGAATAAAACTGACTTTTAGCTACCTTATGTCTGAGCCAAGAATCTTGTATCTCTCTAAGCTTTACTTACACTTTACTTTTGATGGAGTTAAACACTATCTTTTTAGAGATGGATGAAATATCCTGCTGGTAGACTCTGAAGAGTTCTTATTTTTCACTCAGGAGCTTCTAAATTTTCTCATCACTTCCATCAAAGGAATCCTGACATTTATAAGCATTCTGGCCCAGGTGAGTAAATGTGGTTCTTTAAACCAAATCTCTGAAAGCTCCACGCTTTTTTTTTTCTGCTCTACTGTTAGCGATAGTATGTTAGCTCAGCTTTCTTTCTAAATCAGTAACAAACTGTTCACACATGGAGAAAAGCTCTAATCTGTTGAATTTGAGTCTTCCGGTAGTCATCATAGCTTGGGACTGAGGCTTTTATTGAATGTGAATGTTTAGCCTAGAGATGATAAGTCTATGATCAGTCCAGCACTCTGTGCCATACATCACCTTCATCGCTCTAATATCCTGCTTCTCTCTTTTCCTTACAATCACAAAGTCTATTTAATGCTCAAATTTACTGCAAGTATGCATTCATGAAATTTTGTTGTTTAGGTAAATGGAAGACAGTGTTGGTGATGAGAAAGTTATGAGATGCCTAAGTTTTTATAGTAAGTGACCATTGCTGTTGTTGTTTCTGACTCCATTCCTCCTAAGTACTTCCTGCCAGCTCTGATGATTTGTGTTGAAATTGTTACAGTAACCAAGAATTACAAGCTTGTCTTCTTTCAGAACAATGATAATGAGGGTCTCCATCTTCACAAAATTTTTCTTTAATCACATCAGGGTTCAACAGGGTAAGAGCATATGTACTGAAAGTGGTGATGTGGCACTTTCCTGCAAGAGACAGTTGAATAGTCATGAGTCTGTTATTAACTTCTTTGGGGTGGCACATAGGCTTGTTGACTAGATTTGATTTGATTGTGAAACCTTTGCCTCCTCACAGTTTTCCCCATTACTGCAGTCACACAAGAAAAAATATGTATTCAGGTCCAACTATGGTATTTTCGCCTTCATTTGCCAGCCTTGTTTCATTCAGGGCTGTTATTTGAATGTGATACCTCCTTAGTTCTATCAGGACAATATTTGTTCATCCTTCAGTTCTAGTGGATTTTGTGTCTTCCATTAATGTGCAGATGTTCCATTACCAATGGTGAGTGTTATCATCTTTGCAAAAAAATTCTATACAAGTTCTTGTGTTTCAAATGCAGTTTGGGATCCCTGCCTGCCCCAATAAGCAGGCCAGGGTTAAGTGAAGCAGACAATTTTTAGGGTTTCTTTCCTAGCTCCTTTTTCATGCCAGGAGATGAATAATACAGTGGGGAAGTCTTTACTTGCGTGGGATAGACACCCCCTTTACTCACCTGTAAGTTTGAGGCTCATCAGTTATGCTCAATACTATAGTTTTTTGTTGCCACAAGTAAGAGCTGAATGGCAAGAGGACGTCAAAGGTGGATGAGCAGCCTTGAAAAGGGTTCAGCAAGGCCACATGCCAATGGTACTCATCTTCCCTGAATACAACTTCCTTATTCTTCTTCGAACATGATACTACTTCTCCAGTTCCATGACATTTGATGATGTGTTAGCTAAACCCGAAATGCACTCTCTCCTCAACTCTGCCTCATTGAATCTCTTGTTTCCTTCAAAATTCAGCTCAATTACAAAATCTAAATGAAATTTTTCCTAATGCTTCTAAGTACTATGCTTTGCCATCCAACACAAATCACCTTATTATACACGTTCTCTCCACATAACAGTCACCAAGTCAGCAAGCATTTGTTATATGTCTACCATGTGCCAGGCACTATTTGTGATGTTGGATTGTGCTGGAAAATGGAATGTAACTTTTTGAGAGCAGGAAATACTTCATTGTTTTATTTGTATGCCCAGTGCCTGTCACATGGTAGACATAATTTATATCAGTTGATTGACTAGTTGATTGATCAGGAGATAGCAGGTACAAATATTCAAATATTTAATGAATCAATGAACTTAACAGCCTTTATCAGGTAGAGTAGAAAGCTTTTTCTATGAGTAATAAGAGAATAAGTTTAGTACTCAATGCATTTTTTTAAAAAATACTACAGAATATAAGGTTTTGTTCAGAGGAACTTATTGAAAGAAGCTAATTGTCGTATATGAATAATCCATTCAGTACTCACAAGAGTATTTAGTGTATTTTATGGGATAACCTAGAATAATAAAAATGTTGATATTAGTTCAGTGGGGATAATAGGTATTGAGTGGCTTCCTAAGCAAATCCTATTATATTTTTTCCAGAGAATTGTGCATTTGTAGTGCCTAACATATCTGCACTTATGAATAAACTCAATGGATTACTCATAGACAGTATACACTTTGCTTCTATTTTCCCCTTATCTTTGATTTGTTAGATTTTCTTTTTTCTTTTCTTTCTTTTTCTTCTGTCTTCTCTTTCCTTTAATTTCTTTCCTTCCTTCCTTTCATCTTTCTTTCTTTCTTTCTTTCTTTCTTTCTTTCTTTCTTTCTTTCTTTCTTTCTTTCTTTCTTTCTTTCTGTCATCTACTCCTAGTATAAGGAAAAGAAGCCTGCATTGTATTTAAGAAATTTTATACCACCTTCAATTATCCAAAGCTGCTTCTTGATACTAAAATCCTAATTCCAAAATTCTCTCTGTGGCAATACATGCATGAAAATCATGAAACATCACATTATCTGCGTGATTGAATTCTTAGGAGATCTAAAAGGTGGAGGTAAGAAAGGCATAGCTTATTATCAGTGATTGCTTGAGTAGGATATCATCAAGGAAATATGGAACAATCATGTATCAAGTTGAATATATAAGAGATGAACAATTCAAGTGCCACACTTGTACTAATCCATTATTAAAACATTTAACACTAAGGGCTCTCTCAAAATGGGTGTATTCTCTATGCACTATTTGTTATGGCAGCTAATGGGCAAAAATTGAATTGCTGAAAAGGAGTGAATCACTGTATTTATGAAATCACAAATCTTGCAGAAAAGCTTTTGACAAGTGGACTTGTCAAAATAATACTTGAACACAATCAAATTCTACTTACACTCATTGGAATGTTGTCAGCCAGATCAGAGAATCAGAGATTTAAAGTTGAATAGGGCCTCAGAGATCATATAGTCCAATCTCCCTTGTTTAGCAGCTGAGGAATCAAAGGCCTAGGGACATTAAGTGACTTTTCCATGGGTAGATAAGAGTGTATTTGACCATTAGTCTTCTGACACCAGGGTCAATGCTATTTCCCCTGTATTACACTGCCTCC
This sequence comes from Phalanger gymnotis, assembly GCA_028646595.1. Lineage (NCBI taxonomy): Eukaryota > Metazoa > Chordata > Mammalia > Diprotodontia > Phalangeridae > Phalanger > Phalanger gymnotis. The sequence goes on along the minus strand of JAQQSZ010015450.1, from coordinate 708 downwards.
TAATGTCTAAAACTACAACTATGAGAATGATAATATTTTCTGTTTCCACCAAAACAATACTGAGAAAAAAATGATTTAAGGAATTTAAAGAGTCAGTGAAAATGATTGGTATTTCCTAAGTTTTGGTAAGTAATCGGAGTTTTTGAGAGGAGGGAATTAACTCTTTTCCTTTCTCTACAATCCTGTAGTGTTTCTAAAGATATTTTTAAATTGAATTAAATTGCTCTAAATATTGTCAGGGGTCTAGAACCGGGCTTCCTGAGAGGAAAGGAGAACGCCTGGAGTCACCGCCTATGGCGGGAGTGGCTTCAAAGGTTGTAGCTCCGCCCCCGAAGGAGGCGCTGGGGAGGTCCTCTGCTTTCCCTAGATAAGGTGTAGGAAGGAGGAAGGGAAGAGAGACATCTTTGTAGACTCCAATAAAGCAACCTTGCATATTCAGCTGTGGTCGCTGTCTGGTTATTGCCCCTTGGCCTACCGAGGGGACCGGAGACGTCCGAAGCCCGGATAGGGAGGCAGTTGCTCACCGAGGAGGGTTCTGGAGGCGTGTCCCGCGAGAGCGCGGGACAAGTGGCGCCCGAACAGGGACTTGAAGTGTAACAGCCTACGGAGAACTCGTCTGAGGTGACTGAAACTGACCTCGCTCTGCAGGACAGAGTGAGAAGGATCAGACAGACCTGACACGCTCAGAGCGATTGGGGAGAGACCGAA
>JAQQSZ010015449.1:0-11273 GCA_028646595.1 Phalanger gymnotis | reverse complement strand
TGGCTACGTAGTAAATTCTTAACCAAAATAGGGATGTGACAAAAGGTGGACTAGATAAATGTCTATTACATGAGCTGATTGGGGGAGGGGCGGGGAGATTTGTGTTAAATAGCTCAGAAAAAAAGTTGATACGAGATATTTAGACAATTTACCAGAAATACAGGGCGGCCCAAAAGTCTTAGTGCAGTTTAAAGCTTTAATAGCTTTGGGGCCACCTTGCATCAGACCAAAAGCCATTTCCCTATAGGTTTCGTACAAGGATGTGAACAGATCCTGGAGCAACTCAACACAATACATTAAGAAAGTAGCAGAATTAGCCCAGACATTCCCTACAGAAGTGTACAGAGACTGGCCCGTATAAAATAGAGTCTGAAGTCAGGAGATAGGCTGGAAGAATGAGCAAACAAAAAATAATCTCATCTTTTAAAAAAAAAAAGTTATTATGGTGCCAGGGATACTCCAGACACAAACCCTGGAGAAGAAGAAAGAATTGAGGGGGAAATGAGAGCTATGAAAGAATAGAAATGAGAATTCACTGATAAGCATAAGAGATACCAATACTTATCCAAGCAACAAACTTCTTAAAAATAAGAACGGGCCAAATGAGAGTCAATGCCTCTATAAAACAACAAGAAATATTATAAAACAAAGTAAAAAGATTGAAAAAGATAGGTGTGTTTCTGCAGCTAGGTCAGCCCATACTCTACTTAGGCAATCCTCAGGGAAGATTTGGGGCAAAGGATTAGCAATTATCTAAGGTTATTGGAACCTTTTTCCAGGTGTTTTCTTTTTGACTTGAGTAACAGAGAAGGGGCGGGGGGAACTACTGAGATGGCAAGGCAAAATACAGTGAACATGACAGGTGATGATCATTTTATATCATTTTTGTAATTTCAATAAGGGCCAGAGCCCGAACTGATTAACCAGAGGAAGAGCTTAAGCTCATTAACCAGAAGAAGAATTTGAACCTGGTAAACTCTTTGTTCTCTATGTCAACAAGGCCAGATTGGGCTGACCTAGGAGCATTCTTTCCTCTGCCTATTAACCATTAAGGATGAGACCTTTAACCCGAAGAAACTGTCTTGCTTGATATTTTATGGGCATTTACTATGTTATGGAATGTTAATGGTAAATTAAACACAGAAACGCTGGGTTGTAGTTTCCACTGACCCTTGTCAACTCTCTTATCTTATTGTATTTACAACCTATTTAGAAAAGTCCTTTTCTTGTACCATGGTTAAACATACATAGAGATCATAAAATTGAGGAACACAAACATGCCGAACTGTAACTGTTCTAAAAATATTTAAACTTCTCATTCTTCTGTTCAGTCAGTCAGACTTTGTCTGGTCCATACATGTATGTATCTGCTAACTTTAAGGTAATAAATGAATAAGTAATATAAAATTTCTATCACCTAGCCTGTTTGCCTTCTTTAACCAAACTTTTAGATTAACACAGGTAACAATCCCACAATGTTACACAATTGTTTTTTATTTACCTTAGCCCAATCCCCATCTACCTTAACAATACTTTGACAATAGTCCGTATGATATCATGATCACCTGTTGTCCTAGGGTCCACAAGGCCAGGTTCTGGGAGCCCCAGATAACCCAGGGTAAGAATCCTTTCAAGTGAAAAGCCTCTAGAGTTATCTGGGATGGATTCCTGTTTGAAGTAACCTTGTCGTGGTCCAACTATGACAATTTGCTGGATTTATGGTCAGTAAATATGAAGGACCCATAGTAGCAGCAGGAAATAAGACTGCTTTGGGGGAGTGTGGGGACAGGTTACAGGTAATGTCGCAAGTAGACTGGGCCCAGACTGCAATAGCTTTAGAAGACAAGATGTAGCACTAGTCATCTTACCTTCACAAGCTTAAGAATACTGACTGCATGTAACAAATAGGCAAGTGTCTTCATTTAGTGGACAAGATACTTTTCTGTTTTACCAGATCATTTAGTCTTAGTCCCACAGTACTAACTCACTCCAGAGTAGTTTCAAAGAATACCCAAATCCCTTGATAATTGCCCTAGAAGCCAGGTCACCCTCCACCCCCACTCCTAAAACATGTTCACATGCACATAGTTTGTCCACCAGAACTTTGGTAGTAACAATTATCATTGCTTTTCTATTTTTTCTGTTCTGCTTTTCATGGTGACAGTGGCCCCAAAGATGAAGGCATAGAGTCATAGATTGATCATCCTTCTTTCTTGAAGATGACCAATGACCTCAGGAGAAACTGTGGGACCTAGTGAAGAGAGTCTTGGGTTTGGAGTCAGAAAGACCTGATTCTACCCAGGATAAAAGTTCTGTGGCCATGAGCAAGTAATTTGATCTGTTTTGTTGTTGTTTCAGTAGTGTCCAACTCTTCATGACCTTATTTGGGGTTTTCTTGGCAAAGATACTAGAGTGGTTTGCCATTTCCTCCTCCAGCCCATTTTACAAATGAGGAAACTGAGGCAAACGGCGTTAAGCGACTTGCTCATATTTAACTACTCAACTACAGACCAGTTATGAGCTATGTCAGAAATTAGAGATCCTTGATAGATCATTGTTAGAGTCAATCTCATTATTTGGAAACGTTTTAATCTTCTATACAATCAATTTATATATATTATATATATAGATATTAGAGAAAGCAATTCTAACAATATCTACTTCAGGTGGGCAAATATTTAAAGTGAATCTCTTTCATTATTATGTTTAGGATAGATTAGTCCACTTCAACAAAAATTTATTGAGGAAAGTTCAAAGCTTAGACAAAACAAGACCCTCATTCTAATGTAACTTATTATCTATTAAAGGGCTTATAACTCATAGACAAGTAATTATACTAACAAATAAAATAGCGCATTAATGCATTGGAGAGGTAGAACTACTCAAACTCATTTCTCAGGGATTCATTTAACTTGGCAGGATCCGTGGGTCTCCAAGGGGTCCGTGGGGAGATTTGAGGGGTCCTCTGAATATTAGTCTGGAAGGACAGGAAAGGATCAGGTCGTGAAGTGTTTCACTTGTGGGGCTGAAAGGAGCCTTAGAAGTCATGGCCAACCTATTCTACACACCCCCAGTGGATGAGTGGGAGTTCCAATAAAAGGCGACGTTAGCGGTGCTGACCATTGCACACTCGCCAACCTCTTGCCAGGCCTTTCCCGCAGACCTAGCCAGGGAACTGGAGGGAAACCAAAGAAGGGGACTGGACTAGGGAGATCCTATCGCAAGAGCACTGAAGAGTGAGACCCTGACAGTTGACACTCGTGTCCCGGAGACAGTAAGGTCGTCGTCTATTGGCTTAGACTCCCCTTATCTTGGAGGGTTGGGTGGGACACCGGTGGAAAAGCCGACGGGATTGGCGAAAGTTCCTCAATGCCTCGACCAATAGGCGGGCCGGGTCGAGCCGGAACCGTGCCCAGGGTTGTCCCTTCGCTCTTAGGAGGCGCGAGTAGCCTGGAGAGCTAGAGGGTGATGCTCCCCAGGCCGCCGCTGTTCATTTTTGCCTTGGGCAGGTGCCCCTCAAGGCTGCGGGGACAGCGTTTGGAAGGGGACCGAGGCCTGCGGCTCGGAGCCAGGGGGAAGTGAGGCCCGGGAATCTTCGAGATCCAGGTCCGCTGCCGGTTTTCCCCTCTCGCAGCCCCAGCTTCTCGGGGCCTTGACCGTCAGCTGCCGACCTTGTCGAGGAAGAGTAACTTTCCCATGATTTGGCCGCAGGCCTTTACCTGGCCAAAGGTAACTTAGAGAGAGAGCTTCCCGGCAGGTGTACTAGTTAACAAGCATTTATTGCGTCCACTACATGCCTGGGACTGTGCTGCAAAGAAAGGCCAAAAAATGATACCTGCTCTTAAACAGCATGGGATTCGTTATCTGGAAGGGCCCTTACAAAGCACCTAGTGGGCCTTTACAGAATTTCCTCCACTCCCTGCTTGCCTCCTCCCTTCCTCCCAAAGTCCTATGGCATGTATGTGCTTGTTTGGGGTAATTCTTGGATCCTGTGTAATATTCAAATTTCATGGCATCTCAAAGATTGATTTTTTCTTTGTTCATGACACAGCTTTCCAAAGTTGTGACAAATAAATGAAGTGTATGTTCTGCTTGACAAAGGGAGTGGGGAAGACCACATTTTGAATGAAACCAAAAACCAGGAACTCTGCTTTCCCTCAAATTGTTTGGGCTTGATTTCTACCCAGCTAAAGGACTTTTTTTGGTTGTTGTTGTTGTTGGTTCAGAACAAGGAAAGCATTTTCTGGTTCTTTTCAGGAAGCCTCTTGCAAACAGTCAATAAGTCCTGAATCTAGAATTCAATGAGAGCTTTGTTCTTCCCTCTATCCCACCATTCCTGGTTTTTGGGTATCTAGACACTCATGGACCCCAAACATTAATTTACCTGGCTCTTGAGACCTGTAGAAACGTTAAAAGTTAATGTTTTCATTTCTGCCACAGTCTGGGAGTAATACTTTAAAGAGGGGTTTAGAAAGTTCCATGTCTCAGGTTCCCCTCAATCCTTGCCCCTGTCATGACCAAAGTCCTGGCTAAAGAAATGGAATACCATATGTCTTCTATGTCTTAGAAAGTGTAAGCCTTCAGTTGGGTAAAGTGTTTTCCAAATATAGATAGGTTAGGTTTTATCTAACAGAAAACTGATTTGAGGCCTAATTGATATTGGCTCATTGTTATTCTTTTGTGACCTACTTATTACAGTATAGGTGCATTAGGGAATTAAGCAATAACAATTGTAGCCGAAGGAAAGCCTTCTCAAGTAGTATTTCTTCCAAGGTACTTCCCAGGAGCTTTAAGGGGAAGGATTGGCAGAATGGTAATAATAAACACATTACTGAAAAGAAATATTGTTCTGTGTTCAGAACAAAATATTAGATGAGAGAAAAGTTTAGTGCTGATTCTAATAATAGATCTGTATATATTTATAAATATCTCAAAAGCATTTTATGCTTTGTTATTATTTATCAAGCATTTATGTTTATATATATATTTGTTATATGTCATTTCATCACCAGAGCTCTGTGGGGTAATCTGGGTGGGTTTTACACCTTTTTACAAGTGAGGAAACAGTTTAGGAAGGGGGCAGTAAAGTATAATGTAGATTGAGACTAGGTTGTAAACAGCTTTAAAAGCCAGACAGGAATTTACATATTTGATTATAGAGACAATTGGGAGTCATTGGAATTTGTTAAGAAGAGGTATGACTTAGTCATATTGTGCTTAAGAAATTCACTTTGGCAGCAGAGAATGGATTGGAGTGGAGAAAGTCTAAAATACAAAGCCAATTAGTTGACCACTGCAGTTGTCTAGAGCAGGGGTTGAGCGACTCCACCCTTCAGATCACATCTCTGGCCATGGGACACCTGGCCAGATTTATCGGTCAGACTATAGTTTGCTGCTCACTGGTCTAGGAAGGGGTAGGTAAGTAAGAGCTTTGAATTAACATTTGGCTGAGTGGGAATTGGATGCAAAAATACTGGGGAGGTAGAATTGGCACTGTACAAATGCATTTATCTGGTAGAGAAGTAATGGCTTTCTTTCTCTTTCTAATTAGATCATGCTTTCCATCTGACCTTGCGTCCCAAGAACTGCATTTAGAAATTTAAATCAGGTTGGAGCCCTTCCATTCTCTGAACCATTGGCACTTTTTTAGTAGAAAATAGAAGTAGAGGAAATACAGGCAAATAAACGATAGGATTATATCAAGTCAATAAGCATTTAAGAGCTCTCTACGTGCCGGAAGAGCAGGGAAAACACTTACTTACTAGCAGAAAGTCTTTGCCCTGAAGGTGCTTATATTCTAATGGAGGAGAACTATACCTGAAAGGAAGCTGAAAAGGTACTGATGGAACAAGAGTTGTAGCTAACTCACCTTTATTATTCTAGAGAAAATCCAGAGAGTCTGTAGTGCAGCCTGGAGAGATATGATTACTGGACAGAAGTGTGGAAAAAACCTTAGAAATCATCTTGTCCCCCTTAAAGATTATAAAACTGCAGCCCAGAAAAGCTAAGTGACTTGCTCTAGACCGTACAACCATTAAGCAATAGAGCCAAAAATAAAATATGAGTACTCTGATTCCTAACCATGTGTCTTCCTGCTATGCCAGCGTTACCTTGGCTCTACTAAGGTACTAACATGATGCATCTGGTCAAGCCTGGCAAAGAGACACTGAAGGAAACTGTCATGGCTTTTCTTTTCAGGATTCCTCAACCCTTATCCCCCTTTCTTCTCCAACCACGAACTATGTAGACATCATTATAGTTCACATTTCTATGATCCTTTATAACTTACAAAGTACATTCTTTCCTCACATGGTTTTTCTGAAATGAGTGCCTTTTTTTCCCCTAGTAACTGTTTGCTTAGTCATTGTGGAGAGGGGAGGCCTTCTCTAATACTTGTGTAGCTGGGTATAATGTGACAGATAATTGCAGAGGATTACAAATAACTTTTGTAACAAAGTAAGAATTAGATAACCACAATACCCAAGGATGACTTAGCAAATTTCTCTAGACAGCTCATTAGTCTAAGTAAATCAAGTGTAAAAGGTTAGCAAGATAAATGGTAAAGCTGTTGGCTAAGCAGCTCCTGAATGGGAAACTAGAGTTTGAAGAAACCCCAAGAAACAAAAACACATGTAACAATCCTGTCCTGCTATTTCAGTGCAGGATAAAATAAAAAGTATTATTAAATATTCCTAAAGCTCTTTGAGATAGGACATGTACAAAAACTACCCTTCAAGCTTGTCATTCATTGGCTGAAAAAGTTTACCAATTTGTTGAGGAATAAACATTTGCAAATCTCAGTAAATGTAAAAGTAGAAAAGGCAGTAGGAAAGCCCAAGAGTATTTGCACGAGTGTAGGTGGTATGTTTGTTTCGCAGTTAATCAGCTACCCTAGGTAAATTTTATGCCAGAATACCCAGTTTGTAAGGACAGGCTCCCTCAGTCAACTCAGGCATTTATTAAGCTCTTCTTATTATGTGCTTGGCACTGTGCACTGGGGATACAAAGGCAAAAACCAACCCCTGCTTACAAAATAATGAGTTTAGGCTCGTTTGCCAGACAGAATTTTATTTAACATTCTAAGATTCAAGACATTTCTAGCTTGGAGAGAAACTACCTTCCTCCTTTGATGCGATACATGAAGATGAAGTGGACACCACCTATGTGTTTATTATTGACCAGGATAAGCTCTGAAGTGTTGTACAAATGTTACTTTGAGAGAGAAACGATTTTCTTGAGAACTAAAGAAAAAGCAATTGCTGCTATTTTAAGATCTTATTAAATGAGTTCTATAAATAAGACTAGAAAACCAGGTAAGCTGTGGTTGCTAGATCCTTACGGAAAATACCAAGGGACTGGATCGTTTTGAGTAACCCACGGGTGGTGCATAGTCTGCTTCCAGCTTTAGCCAAACCTTAGTATAGGCTTTGCTGCCTTAAGAGGAGAGAGAGAAGCGAGGGGTTCCTCTTCAGCCTAGGCCCAAAGAAAAGAACGGGCTCCCTGGAGCCCTGGGTGTCCGGCTCTCTAGCAGCCCCGCCTCCACCGCCAGATTGCCCCGAGGCAACCCCAGACATTCTGGAGAAGGGAGGAGCCAACCCTAGAAACAGCCCCATCCGGTTCACTCAACAGCAGCAGTAACAGCAGGCTTGAGAAGCTGCTGCAGGTACCAGGAGACACGATGTCCGGCGAGTCCGTCCGCAGTCTGGGAGTAGGTGAGTCCCCCGGGACTGTTCGGGGGCTGCGGGCTGGGCCCCCCTCCCCAGAGGAGCCGCAGCTCCTCCTGGGCCTCCCTCGCCGGGGCTCCGGGGGCGTTATCCCGGGCCGGCTTGGCCTCTGCTCCTTCCCTTGTGAGCCGACACCAGAAGCCGCCTCGCCGCTCTCGGGTAGCTTTTCTGGGCGGGCGCGGGGCACGGACTCCCTACCCCAGGGCGCTCACCTAAGGCTGGGGCTTTTTGCAGGCAGCGCTCAGCCCGGCCCCGTGCCGCTGGGAGTCATCCGGTTGTACAGCATGAGATTCTGCCCATTCTCGGAGAGAGCCCGGCTCATCCTGAAGGCCAAAGGAATCAAGTGAGCAAGCTTCGGGCTGGGGCTGAACCCTTAGTTAATGGAGATTTCTGTGGCTCTTTTTGACCAGGGGGCGTTCTTGAAATTAAAGCAGTTTGGGAGGCAGTTAGCGAGCCATCTTTTAATTATATGAATTGTGGCTTGCATTCCACTTACCTGTGAACGCACCATGTTTCCTGTACGTTATAAACGCCTTGAAGGCTTAATCTGTCTTACTATTTATCCTCATATCTCCTTTTGCATGTTCCCTAATATTTAGTATTCGATCTGTGCTTAGTTTCCTGTAATACACACCCAATTTTTTTCTTTACAAAATATTTTCACAACAAATTTTTAAGTCTTTTGACAATATTATTTAGTAGTTTTATTTTTTATACCCAGAGGATTAAATCCTCACTTGAATAATTTATTCATTCAACAGACACATATTAAGCCCATATTATGTGCCAGTTATTGTGTTATTTGGGTAAGGATACAAAGGAGTGACACGAGACTAGTACTATGTGGAGGATGGATTGGAAAAATGAAAGACTAAATGAAAGGAGACATATTATGGGACTCACTGCAGTAGTTTAGGTTAGAGGTGATGAAGACCTTGGACTAGGATGGTGGTTGTGGGAGTGGAGAGAAGAGATTGGGTTGGAGATATATTAAATACAGAGGAAGAATCGACAAAACATAGAACTGTTTGTGAAAGGTGAAGGAGAGGAACAAAGATAACTCTGAAGATGCAAATCTAGGGGAGTGGAAGAATAGCGGTTCCTTAAAAAGAGAAATCAGAAAGAAGGGAGGATTTGAAGGGGAAGATAATTCTGTTTTGGACATGTTGAGTTTGAGATGCCCACAGGACATCCACTTCGAGGTATACCAATAGAGTTGGTAATGTGAGACTAGTGATGTATCAATATTCAACATGGTAACTCTTGACATAATTTTATTTTCTTCTGTCTTTCAAGGCATGAGGTCATCAACATTAACTTGAAAAACAAGCCTGAATGGTTCTTTAAGAAACATCCCCTTGGTCTAGTACCACTTCTGGAGACCAGTAAGGGTCAGCTGATACATGACTCTACCATCATTTGTGAATACTTAGATGAAGTTTATCCAGGAAAGAAGCTGTTTCCAGAAGATCCATATGAGAAAGCTTTACAAAAGATGATTTTGGAGTTATTTTCTAAGGTAATTTTTTTTAATCTCCAATATGTTCTTTTTTAAGTTACATTTTTAATTAGTTTATTTTAAACTTAAATACAACATAAGAAAAGAAAAAAAAAACCATTGCCATGTGCACAGCAGAACATAAGAGAGGATTCAAATATACAACAAATTTCTATTTCAAGAAAGCCTACGTAATAAATTCTAAACATAGTGTTCAGAGCTGTCCAGATTTTCTTTGCTTCCTTGTAAATTTTCTTTTGTTCTCTGCTGTGCACTTTTTACTTTGCTCCTTTTTTTTTTTCTTCCTTCCTTTCCAGCCTCCTCCAGAAAGGCTACAATTAAGAGAGGGATATATTCCTGTCTCTGTATATACATATACATGTATGCATACACACGCACACACATATACACATATGCATACATGTACACATAGACACACAAGTCTATACATATGTACACTTACATATATGTACACTGAGATATCTGTAATCATACTCTTGTATAGACATATACATTCGTGTAAGACTGTACTATACTTGTTTGTCCTCTGTTTCTCTGAGGTCCAAGTCTTTCCATATTTTTCTAAGTGCACCAACTCATTGTTTTCTATACCACAGCAATATTCCAACCTTATACTGTCTGGTTATTTTAAATAGTCTAAAACAATATTGATTAATATGGCTGATATATGGTATAATTTCCCTTTTTTTCGATTTTGATTAAATGTATTTTAGCTTTAACTTGGTCTGAGATCATGATTACTACGCCTGCTTTTTTTCTCTAATAAATTCTACTTCTGATCTTTATTTTATGTTTGTGTGTATCTCCTATTTCCTATCCCTCCTGAATCCTCTACTTCTATCTACTACCTTGCCCCTCCTATTACTTAACCTACTCCCGCCAGAGTTCCCTCCCTTATCCTCTACCGCCGCCCTGGAATCTCTCCCTTATCCTCTCCCTGCTCCCTATCCCCTTAACCTTTTATTTCTTTCTGAATTTAGAAGATTTTTATACCCTTCTAGATATGTATGTATTGTTCCCTCTTTAACTCATTCTCAGTAAGAGTAGGATTCCAGAACTATCAGCCCTCCTCCTTCATCTAATTCTCTGTGTTAATTCTTCTTGCACCTCATCTGTACAAGATAATTACCCTTTTACTTTTTCCTAGAGTTTATTTTTTAGTATCACATCATACTCAAATCTATCCCAAACGTTCTTTCTTGTATAAAAAACAATCAGTCTTATAAATTTTTGATGTTTAGCTTATATTTCTCTTGGATCTTATATGTTAAATTTTCTATTCATTTCAGGTCTTTTGCATCAAAATCCTTAGTCTGGCAATTCATTGAATATCCATTTTTTTCATTCAGGATTATGCTTAGCTTTGCAGGGTATGATATTTTTGACCACAACCCCAATTCTTTTGCTTTTTGTTATATACTGTTCCAAGACCTATGGTCTTTTAGTGTAGCCACTGCAAGGTAGGCCTTGTGTATTTCTAATTGTGGCCCCTCCATATTTGAATTGTTTTTTTCTTGTTGCTCATATTTTCTCCTTGAGCTGGGGTTTCAGAATCTAGCTATGATATTCCTGTGGCTTTTCCTTATAGGATCTCTTTCAGGTAGTGATTAGTAAATTTTTTTCTATTTCTACTTTTCCCTCTTGTTCTAACATTTCAGGACAATTTTCTTTAACTATTTCTTGTACTGTTGTATCAAGATTATTATTTTGATCGTAGCTTTCAGGTAGTCTGATTATTCTTCTCTTTTATTCTTTATTCTCTTTTTGATTTGTTCTCTAGATAATTTTTTATACGATGTTCCACTTTTTCTTTTAAAATTTTTTTCCTCAATCTCATTTGATTTTTAAAGTCTTTTTTTTATTATTTTTTAATATATTTAGTTTTCAGCGTTGATTTTCACAGGAGTTTGAATTACAAATTTTCTCCCCATTTCTACCCTCCCCCCCACTCCAAGATGGCATATATTCTGGTTGTCCTGTTCCCCAGTCAGCCCTCCCTTCTGTCACCCCACTCCCCTCCCATCCCCCTT
>JAQQSZ010015448.1:0-11273 GCA_028646595.1 Phalanger gymnotis | reverse complement strand
TATTGTGATATAAGAAATGGGGATGATACAGACTTCATAACAACCTGGAAGAACCTACACGACATAATGCTGAGTGAGCGGAGCAGAGCCAGGAGAACATACACAACCACAGATATACTGATTCTGTGATGACTAACCCTGACAGACTTTGCTCTTCTCAGCAACACAATATGCAGAGACAGCTCTAAAGGACTCACGATGGAGAGTGCTACTATCTACATCCAGAGAAAGAACTATGAAGTATGAATGCAGATTGAGGCACACACTTCATGCTCATCTTTTTCTCCCTCCCCCCCTTTTTTTTCTCTCTTTTGTATTTGTTGTTGGGTTGTGTTTTGGTTTTTTTTAGGTCTGTTTCTTCTTTCTCGTGATTCATTCCATCGAGCATAATTCTTCCCCACAACTTGACTAGTGTGTAAATTAGTTCTATGCCAAGTTATACATGGAAGTTATATGGGATTCCATGCCGTCTTGGGGAGGGAGGGGGGGAGAGAGAGGGAAGAAAATCTGGAACTCAAAATTATGTAGAACCGTGTGTTGCAAACTAAAAATAAAAAAAAATAATAACATTTTAAAAATTTTAAAAAGCGACCTGGCCGAGAGAACTATTCCGATCTGCTGTTGAGTTCCAGTGCTGTAGCAGCAGATTACACCGCCATCTTGTGGCAGCGAATCAAACTTCCAACCACAAATATTTGAGTACAATGTTATTCTGATCCCTAAATTATAATTAAAGCTGGTATCTGTACAGAAAACCAGATGCGGTCGGCTGATCCACCATCCACTCAGCGAAAATAATCAGGAACATGAAGCACAGGTAACAGCAGACTCTCAGAGGAGATATGTTCGTGCCAATGAGACCTGGCAGCCCTCTGGGTGGAAATGTATGTCACATGGTATTCTTACAAGTACTAGAGTCCTGAACAACTGCAGTTTGCTGACTCAGGGACTTAAGGACCCTGACTCATCTCTTTGCCTTGATTCTTCTTCCTTGTTTATCAGAGGAAAAATAAAGCTTTGAAGTCTCCAAGAATGAGAGCCTTTTTTTAAGGCAGAGGGGAGAATGAACAGGAGGGAGGAAAGGACAGTTTGAAATAACAGTGAATTTGAAATGACACAGTAATTTTCCATTTTCCCCAATTCATTAGAGAGGATACAGTTTGTTATAATCAGGCTATCCTTATGTACACAGGGAGACTGACAGGGAATGAAGTTTATTAAATGAGAAAGTCACTTCTCCAACAAATACTTATTGAGTACCTACTGTGTGTGTGTGTGTGTATGTATATATATGCAAGGCAAATCACTAGGTGCTTGGATAGTCTTTCTAAATAGAAGTATTCACAAATCACTGTCCATTCTGTGGTTAATATAATTTTAAATAATGTCCTTAGAGTTATAGGGTCATAGATTTAGAGCTGGAAAGTCATCTTGTCCAACCCTCACAGATTTTACAGATGAGAAAATTTCCCAGAGAAGTTACATTACTTACTTGAAGCTTACACAGGTAGTAAATAGCAAAGCTGAGATTTGAATCCCGGTCTTCTAACTCCAAATCTGATACTCTTTCTACTGTACTTTGTCTACCAGGTATTGCCCTGGTAAAGAATTTAGTTGCAGTAACTATATTTTAATACTTACATAACTTCAGTCCCAAAGCCCATTGATATGAGTCTCTCTCCTCATTGGTGGAACTGAATGCCCTGCCCTGCAGGAGGAGCAGGGTGGAGTTGGTGAGAGGCCTAGAGTTCCAGCCTTCTCCAGTTGCCTTTGAGGATCTTCAAGTTTTGATTCACCTTTGAGATTCTTCAACTTCAAGTCCTCTTCAGGAATCCTAAAAGCTTCAGGTCTTCTTCAAGCTTTCCGTTGCTCCAGGTACTTCTGGAGCTTTGAGAGGGAAAACGGGCAAAGCCAACACCATTTCAGGTTGCTGAAGGAAAAGACTCTGAGAAGACATCAAAGGAGCCAGTAGTCTTCATCATGTCCCTATTCTATTGCTACACTAGAGACTGCAGGGAACTTTCTCTTACATAAGAGATGTCAAGAATTCTCAGTTTAGCTGAGTTACCTCAATACCAATAAAAGAGCTGCTTCACTCCATGTTGTCCTACATATTCTCCTACATGTGTTGTCTCTGACTTGTTTTGCTATAATTTGGATAAATGGGTTTCTTTGCTATTTGCTGTGTGTGTCCTTTGGTATTTGATGTAAAAGAGGTTAAGCCCTGAATATTGGTTGGTGGTTGTTGTCCTTCATAGTCAAAGAAGACCAAAATGATATCACTATGTCAGAGTCAATGTACAATGTGTCCTCCTGTGGCTGATCAGACTGATACAAGCTCAGAAGGCTGTACCACAAGTCAGGCACAAATAGTCCATATGGACATTTGGAGTGGAGATGTCTCTAAATTTGTGCATCTCATGTTTCTTCTGACATTCTACTTTACTCATAGAGCACAGCACCTTCTTTGATAAGGGCACAGCATGCTGGACAGTCATGTGCCAATGTCTCCCATAAAGCCTTTGATACAGAGTTTAGGGTACCCTTTACTCCCTTCCAATAAAAATGAGACACAATGATCTTAAGTTTGATTGAACCCAATCATACCCCCTATACCAATAATATAAGGGAACAGATAGATAAAATTCTAGCCTGGTACCTCATCTCTCTGAGGAAAGCAGACTAGCCTCTGGCCCCAACCTCCTGCTTCCCCTTCTGGCAGGAAAGAAAATCTCCCTGGGAGAAGGGTAGGGGAAGAAGAGGCTAGATGTATTTATTCTGCCTCCCTTCAAGCCACACAACAAGACCCACATTCTACAGACAGGGGAAGAGAACTCACTGCATATGAGTTTTCTATACTTAGACAATATTTATTCTTAATTGGTTTGATATGCTTTTAAAAAATACTAGTATGAGGAGAAGGAAGTTAAATATGTGTGTTTCCTGGACTCTGATATTTAGGCTTCTAATCAGAATTAATTTCAGAGATACAGTGTGGACTTCTGGGTTTTGGTTAAAGACTACAGGCATATCCTTTCATTTTAATGAAATATCAGCTCCTACTGATGGGAATGAAGAGAAGAGTAATAGCTATAAAATGATAAGATGTGTCCACAGGATGGATGTCATGGTTCTTTCATTGTAGCAGGTAGAAAAGTATTCAGGGTAAAGGTGGGTCAGAAAGATAGCTGGATACATATATATATATATATATATGTATGTATACATGTATACATACATGTATGCATGCATACATACATATGTAATTGAGAGAAAGATAAAGACAAATATTCTAATACTTAGAGAGGTGGAAGTCAGAGAAAAGGAAAAAGGAAAAATATTTGGCACAAATCTAGCATGGAACATCTCTGATTGAATAAGAACAAGAAAAACACCCTGCAGTGGCTTCTGTACTCTCTATTTTCTGTTCTTAAGGCATATGGCACCTATGAATACAGCAAACAGACAGACAGTGAGGGAGAAAGAAGAGAGGTGGTAAAGGAATGGACCACGGTGAGATTTTGAAGGAGTTCAAATACCAGAAACCACCCTGAGGTCCTTGATGGGTGATGAAGAAGCCAAGCAAGGTCTACAAGTAGAAGCCAGGAGCAGAGGAGGAAGTTTTACCCTTCACCCTTTAGCCCTATCCAATTTAACTTAGAGTAGATGTGGTTGCCATTTTTGGACTTTTATTCTCAGAATCAAAAAAAAAAACATTTTACATTGTTTTTAAAGACAAGTAAACATTAATAGGATGTGTAGAAGCATTGTGGTTTTTCTACTGCTTTTTCTTCTAGAGTTATCTACCTACAGTGACCCAGAGCATATCGGTGAAATATAAACTAATCTTATCCTAGAAAAAATAATTTTAGCCAACAAGCAGAGAGGCCTTTCACTTACATTTTCACAGTTTATTTCTAGAAGCTAAAGAACATGAAGGATTTTCTGTGATCTCCCTATACTGCCACCAGCTGGTAGGATCTCTAATAGTCAAATTGCTTTCTTACCAGACAGATGCCTTTTTAACTCACATGAGATAAGGTACCTCATCAGGATAACATTCAAAAGAGTTCAAACAGGATCAGCTGAATCAAGAAAGGAGCTCAGCTGGCCCCATGCTTCTATTTGTTTCAGCTTCCCATCATGGGCATTCCTTCTGTTGCTTCTTCAACCAAAAGAGTCTTAGTCCTGGTGGTCCCTGGAATATGTCCAACGCTGGCTTGCGTCCAAAACCTAGACTATCTCAGGGACTAGCAATTCTCTCACTCCCACTCCCACCTCCCCCAGAGTGCTGTTATGCAAAATAAACTGCTTGAGTCAACAAGGGCCAGATTCAGGTACTGCTACCTTGTTGTCATTTGAGGTCTTCTGCCATAGTATTAGCATGCAGAGAAAACAGCTGAGCCACCTGTGATTCCCCCAGTGCTTGATGCTGTAATGAAAATGCACTAGAAAATATATTCTGTAGGAAATAGTACTGCAGTGGGACCTCAAGGAATGGGCAAGATGACCTAATGGAAGGTCCTTTCAATTCTCAGTACTGTGCTCTTCACATCTGCGATTCTCTGCTACTCATAAGCAATGCACATCATCTCAGTGAGGTAATAGAAGAGGACCATCTTGAGGGTGAAAAATGGGATAAACAGCTTTATACAAAGGAAAACAGGGAAATGTAAGAGCCACTCAGAAGTACCATTAAGCAAAGGAATGAAAACATTGAACAACCAAAGAATGAAGTCACCTTGGATAATTGCTTAGGTCAGACACACAAGAAAATTGGAAAATAATGGAAGTACTTATAGGAATATTTAAACCAGGATCGAACATGATGATAATGAAAATAATAATTATAAGACTTTGAAAGAAATGGTGCTAAGAATGATAATGATGATGCAGTAATTAATAATGTATGATTTTTTAAAAATCTAGTTTGATGAAAATGATGATCAAAAGGTAAGAATAACCAGAATGGTACAGCAATAGATTTCTTTTCAGGGATGAAGTTATCAGATCTTTTTAATAAATTTTGTGTTTTGTTTACCAATTCTTGTTTAACTCTACAGACAGAACCTGTGTAAGGACCTGATGGGGGTACTAAGAAAAATAAACTGTGGACCTCTCTTCAAGAAGTTCACAGTCTAGTAGAGGAAATAAGACACGTATACAAGTATCTGAAATATAAAGCAGAATGTGGATGTGCATGATTGGCACAAAGAGTTCAGAACGAGAACAAAAGTTCAGAAAGGGATGAATCATTTCTGGCAGTGTCACATGGAAGGTCACATGGAAAAAGTGGTATTTGAGCTGAGCCTTGACATGTTAAGAAACATTAAGCACAAAGCAAGGAATTCTTGACTACCAAAGGTAATAAGAACTGATATTATTATACACAAAGAAGGAGCTAAACCATGGCATTGATCACCTGTTCATTGTGTTGGGTCATGATCAATCCATGATCATGTTCAGGATTCATGATGAAGACCAAGTACTAGGACTGTACCAATTGAGCAACAATAAAACCAGGCCGTGAAGAAGAAGGTATGCATCATAATTAGAAGTAGGGTGGCCCATCAGCACCTAGAATCTCTGCCTCATTTTGTTCCCCACTGGTTGATAAAAGAAAATAAGGGGGTAAGGATGAAAAAAAGACAAAAATCCAATTATTGACAGTTATATATCAATGAATCAAAACTCAACTCTTCCTGACAAACTGCCACAATTTAAAATAAATAGATAAAATATTCATTCCAAAAAATTCCTACCACTTGGGACACATTTCTTGCCAATAAGTCACGAGTGACAAAGGTCATTGAAAAAAATCTATGGATTAAAGGGCCACACAGAATGCTATATGCAGCAAAGACAGAAAACTCTTCCAATTAAAAAAAAAGAAATTATCTGCACTCATAGCAAAAATATATTTTTCAAAACATATGCTGTTCTATCCATCCCGGGGTCTAGGCTAGAGATATGGTCAAGTTAGCCATCTTACTGAATGGTAGTATCAGGTAGCATTGAAATAAATGCAGGCCAAGGGTTATTAGCTGATTAAACAGGAAAAGTTCAAAGCAGCAGCCTGTCCATAAAACAAAGCCACAGGTCAAATAAAAATTATAAGCTGGATCTCTAGGGTTCCCCTCTGAAAATCTAAGATGGTGGGCAGATGAGCAAAAAGGCTAGAATTCCATTCAACTAAAACATGTATTAAGAACTTAAAATGTACTAGGTGCTAGGGATGCAAAGGCCTACCTCCAGGAGTTTACATTCTACTAGGAAGAAAATATATGCGCCTAAGTAAATAACTATACAGTATATAATTTCAAGAAGGAGTAATACTAATAATAATTGCTGGCACTTGTCTATTGCTTTAAGGTTTGCAAAGCACCGTATATACATTATCTAGTTGAATTCTCACAACAACACTAGGAGGTCAATGCTATTATTATCATCCCAATTTTACAGAAGAGGAAACTGAGCCTGAGAGAAATTAAGTGACTTCCCCAGGGTCCCACAACTAGTGAGTATCTGAAACAGGATTTGTACTCAAGTCATCCTGATTCCAAGTCTAGTGCTCTTACTCATTGAGCCACTAATTTAGGAGATGAAGAAAGGCCTCATGATCAGCATTTTGAAAGAAGCTTTGGATTCTACCAGTTCAAGGTGAAAAAGAGATTCATTCTGGACAGCAGTAACTACTCCATGCAAAAGCATAGAGAAAGAAACTGGAATATCATGTAAAAGGAACAGCTGACAGGCCACTTGGATTAGTATGAATGTATGAACGGGAGTAAAATGAAACAAAACTAGAAAAAATAAAAGGGAGCCAGAATGTGAAGAATGTCAAAAGCCAGACTGATGATTTCACCATTTATCCAAAAGCCAATGAAGAGCTAGTAAAGATTTTTGAGTAGGAGGAATGACAGATCTGTATTTTAAGAATGTTGGTTTGACCACAGTCAGGATTACACAGGACCTTGCAGCTTTTACGTTAAAAGATCAAAGGGTGTGGAATATGATATTCTATAAGGCAAAGGAGCTTGGATTACAACCAAGGATCAACAACTACCCAGTAAAACTGAGCATAATCTTTCAGGGGAGGAGATGGATATTCAATGAAATAGGAGACTTCCAAAACTTCCTGATGAAAAGACCAGAGCTCAACAGGAAATTTGATCTTCAAATACAAGACTCAAAAGAGGCATAAAAAAGGCAAACAGAAAAGAAAAAAACATGTTATTAATGAGGGCAAATGGTTTATGTCCCTACAAGGGAAGTCATCTTCTCTTATAACTTGTAACTTTTTTAACACTTATAACTCTTGAGAAATATATTGTTATTATGCCATTTAAAGGGAGTACACACAGACAGAGGGTGTAGGTATAAATTAACTTTGATGTGATGATAAGAAATCTAATTAAGTAGTAAAGAGGGATTATACTGGGAGAAGAGAAAAGGGGTAGGCAGACAAGGGTAAATTACATCACATGAAAAGGCACAAAAACCCATTACAGTACAGGGAAAGAAGGGAAGAAGATGAGCATTATTTGAACCTTACTCTCATCAGATTTGACTCAAAGAGGGAATAACATAATCAGTTAGGTATAGAACTCTAACTTACCCTCTAGGAAGTAGGAAAAGAAAGGGCAAAGAAAGGGAAAAGAAAGGGGTGGGGCTGATAGAAGGGAGAACAGACTAAGGGAGGCGGTGGTCTAAAACAAAACTCTAGCAAGGAGGGAAAAAGAGAATGGAGAGAGAAAAGCATAAACAGGTGCAAAAATGAGATGGAGAGAAAGACACAGATAGTAATCATAACTCTGAATGTGAATGAGATGAACTCTCCCATAAAATGAAAGTGGATAGCAGAGTGGATTAAGAACCGTAATCCTACAATATGTTGTTTACAAGAAACACATTTGAAGCAGAGGGATATACACAGAGTAAAGGTAAAAGCCTGGAGCAGAATATATTATGTTTCAACTAAAGCAAAAAAAAAAAACAGGGGTAGCAAACCTGATCTCAGACAAAGCAAAAGCAAAAACAGATCTAAGTAAAAGAGATAAGGAAGGAAACTACATCCTGCTAAAAGGTACCATGGATAAAATTGCACATACCCAGCAACACCACTTCTATATCTATATCCCAAAGAGATAATAAAAATGGGGAAAGGACTCATATGTACAAAAATATTTACAGGAGCTCTTTCTGTGGTGGCAAAGAATTGGAAATTGAGGGGATGTCCGTCAATTGGGGAATGGCTGAACAAGTTGTGGTATATGAATGTAATGGAATATTATTATGCTATAAGAAATGATGAGCAGGCAAACTTCAGAAAAACTTGGAAAGATTGAACTGAGGCTGAATGAAGTGAGCAGAACCAGAAAAACATTGTACACAGTAACAGCCACATTGTGTGACGACTAACCTTGACGGACTTAGCTCTTCTCAACAATACAAGCATCTAAGACAACTCCAAAAGATTTACAATGGAAAATGCTATCCACATCCATAGAAAAACTTTAGAATCTGAATGCTGATGGAAGCATACTATTTGCTCTCCTTTTCTTTTGTCGTTTTGTTTTGTTTCTTCTTTCTCTTGGTTCCTCTCATTACTTCTAATTCTTTTTTACATCATGACTAATGTGAAAATATGCTTAATATGAAAGTATAAGTAGAGCCTATATCAGATTGTCTTGGAGAGGGCAGAGGAGAGAGTGGGAGAGAAAATTCAAAACTCAAAATCTTATGGAAAAGAATGTTGAAAATGAAAAATAATTAATTATAATTTTTTTATAAAAAAGGATATCAGTTTGATAGTGGTATGGAGAATAGATTGGAGAGGGCAGAGCAATTAATTAATTAATTGCAGTAAAAAGCATTTGTTAAGCACACACTATATACCAAATTCTGTGCTAAAGCACTGAGAATGCAGACACAGAAGCAAGATAGCCCCTACTCTTCTTAAAAAAAAAAAAAAGAAAGAGTGAGGCAGCTAGGTGGTACAGTGAGTAGAGCACTGCCCCTAGAGTCTGTAGGACCTGAGTTCAAAGCTGGCCTCAGATACTTGACACACTTATTACCTGTGTGGCCTTGGGCAAGTCACTTAACCCCAATTGCCCTGCCTTCCCTCCTGGAAAAATAAAAGGCTGAGTCTTGTCATCTTGCCCAGCCTGGATATATAGGGATTATTCACAAGCCTAATCCTATTACCTGGGCCAATTCATTCTTCTTGGGGCACTCTGCTGACCCTCTACTTCCAGGGATTTCTGATTTTAATGCTGAACTTAGCACAGACACCAAATCATCATGGCCCACTGTAGTTCATAAGTACTTAGCTCAAAAGATCCATCAGCCTCCACCTTCCTGGTAACTGGCATTGTTAATATGCACCACCATAACCAGCAGTCGCTGCTCTTAAGTAACTAACATTTCAATGGGGCTGACAATATATATGAGGAATAGTATACAGGGATGAAATTTGTTGTTTGGAACTTCACAGGATTGGAGAATAGAGCCACAAGGGAGTCGAGTGATATGGTAATGATTCCACTAGAGGGAAGAAGAAGAGCATGGATGCAGTGTCAGGGAAGATAGCAAGAAGATAGCTAGCGTAGAACATGAAGCATGACTCAAAGACATAGTGAGTCATGTGAATTTGTGTACATGTTCTCACCAACCAGAACAGTTCTGGCCACAAGGCTGAAGTTACAAAGTTCCGGAGGTTAAATCCCCTAGGGCATGGTCTTCAGAGTTCTGATGGTCCAGAGGACTCAACAGCAGGGCTGATGATCAATGCTCATGATAACCAGAGGCAAAAAGACCACAATGATGATAACTGCAATTTTGCAACAACTATTTCAAGAATACAAATAAATTCTATGAAGAACATGAAAAAAATCTTCCATACAGTCAACATATACCTTGAAATTCAGTCACTTAAATGAGGCGGACATAGAAAGGGACAGCAAAAATGAATTGCAATTAATAAAAAGAGGTCAATGGTATGTAAGTTACATGGAAGACTGAAACCTGTATATTATGAATACTATTTGCAAGAAGAGAAGGAGAAGGCAGTAGAGACAGTGAGCACTGAAAATATCACAAAAATTGTTATATTTTAATTTTAAAAATTGACAATCTAGACATGATATGTTTACTTTCTGTCAACTAACCCCTGAAAATTCTTAACTGTACTGGATACATGGATTTTCTGTAATATGTGTTAAAGGGAAAACTTTTACCTTTTATACTTAATTATTTTACCCAATAACTAGGTTACTCGTGATGATAATAATGGTCCACTAAATTTCTTAATTAGTCTAAAACTCATTTTTATGAAGTTTTATAATGTTACAAGAGGAATATATTGGACAAACATGTTACTCTCATGAATCTGTGGTGGTTGTTTTGTCAATAGCAAAGCTTCTAAGAGTTCACCAAAATGTTTTTAGAGAATTGCTGGCTTTCAATATCCAAGACTTGCTTGAAAGTGAGGGAGCATTGTGGTAAAGGAGAACGAGTACTGGTTATGGAGTCTGATAGTATGAATCCTGTCTCTGCCACCTGCTACTATATGATTTAGGCAAGTTATTAAATATCTCTTGGCCTCAGTTTCCTTACCTGTAAAATCAGTCAATAGCCTCAACTAACTTTTAGAAAAGGGTATTTAGTAAGGTAATAGAGTAGAAACAGTTAACATAAAACAATCACCTTCCCAAAGCCCCAAAGTTCCAAGCATGGTCTCTCACAACTACACATGGAATCACTGGAAGAGTGAATTTAAATTTAGAATACTATAATAGTGATGCACATGTATAGAGAATATGTATAGCCAAACAGTAAACTCACAAAGCCTGGTTAACCACCAAAAGTCTTTTCTTGAGTCCATATCCAGCATTATTTCTTTTTTATTCAAAAGTTCATGAACCTTAAAGCTTGTCTCTTTCTTAGGTGGCTTGTCTTTCTACATCTGTCTGAATCCCTGGGTTCAATGCATTGTCTCCTATTGGTGTCTTTTCTTTGATGATATGGTCAATGGGGAGGCAGGGAGGTGGAGAGGAAAAAACACTGTATCCTCCTCCCTAATAGCCTCTTAGGGGCATAGCTTTATCTGTAATCTTGCACCTCGATTTTTTTTCTTTTTTTCTAATTAAAGGTGCCATCCCTTGACTCACTTCTTTTTTTTTTCTTTTATTATTTTAATTTATTTTTAACATGTTTGGTTTTCAGCATTGATTTTCACAGGCGTTTGAATTACAAATTTTCTCCCCATTTCC